>JAUZST010054405.1:0-24236 GCA_034779995.1 Parotocinclus haroldoi | reverse complement strand
ACACACACACACACACACACACACACACACACACACACACACACACACACACACACACACACACACACACACAAACGACTTACCGAAAGCATTAGCTCAATGTTCACTCATGCATCTTTGACGAGCGAGATGAAAAACGCCTGCGTCCTCCTAATTGAGGTAATCCGGATCATATGACCCGGGCTAAAGGGGTGATCATCATTAGCCTTCAAACTGGTTCCTACGGCGACTGTTCAAAGCCATAAAATCATCAGATTTGGTTTCTGATGTGGTTGTGATATCGGATCAAAGGTAGTGAGGAACCCTGAGGGAATACCAGGGTTATTACAGTCACACCTCAATAATGCTTTAATGCAGTACTAATGGCGTGGGACAAACTGGAACCGGTACCGTAAGAACTGTTCTGAGACTGGAACAACTACCATCTGGTATGACCGGAACTACACTGCTCACAAAATTGAGGGGATGTTTCAAAATGAATACGAAGCGATTAAAAAAGGAGCATTTGATTTCACTTCATTAAAGGTAAAGCGTACGAAAAGTCAAAGAATGGGAAATGGGATTCAAACTTAATTATGGTAATATTAGTAGCAAGTGATATATTCATGAGGTGAACAGTAGTATGTTAAACTGGACGAGAGCGCCCCCCCCCATATAGACTGTTCAGTAGGGTGTATGGTCACCCAAAAGTGCCACTGACAGTGATGGGGCATGGACAGGATCAGATTGTCCAGAAGAGTTGTGGGAGGCATTGGTTTGTTTTGCCAGACGTCTTTCCCAGTACGTCCCAAGCATGTTCTATGGGATTCAGGTCTGGAGAACATGAAGGCCAGGCCACGCGTTCGATTCCTGCCTGTTGAAGCACGTTGTTGTCGAGATGCCCAAGGAACGCTGAGAGGACCAAAACTCAAAAAGAGACCCGACCTGCTTGGGTGGCTTAAATGTAAAATGTAACAATCAATTGTTATTTATTATAAATGGATCTATTCAAACAAGTAAAAGCGAAGGAGACGGGTAGAAGATCTGGTACCATAATGGGAATAACACCGACAGGAGACAGTACAGCAGGTGGCACCATGACTGGTACACTGATGAGAGTTAGGTTTAATCATGTCTTCTGAAAAATAAATTCAAAAAACTAAAAATATATTAAAAAAATAGTAAAAAATTCTTTTTATACTGAAAAACAATATATGGGGTAAACGCGACGCCCGTACATACTCGCGTCGCTCTCTGGGAGCTTCCTCTGAAAAGAAATCTGGAACCATAAGCCTTGATGAAACATTAGGCAGGCGTGAAAGCACAGAGTCGCAGATACTCGGTGGGGTTAAGCGAGAGGGATCAGCAGGCATGGCTGAGGTCAGATCCCACAGGCGACCGCTTGCAGGTCATGACCGATAACAGTGGACCGCTCCGACACATTCGGCAGGATTTGCAGAGCTGACAGGGTTGTTACACTCACGCCGCCCAGAACTAAAGAGGCTAAAAGGATTTGTTTTCATTTCTTTTGTTTCAGTCACAAAGTCGAATACTCTTGAGCATTTAAACCCCAAACTGTATTAGGGATATATATTTTGTATTCATTAAGATTTATTCCGAACGCTTAGCGTAAGCTGATTAGAACATCACTATAGACAAAGCTCTCTAAAAGGATGATGGCAAAGCCATTAACCAAACCCCCCATAACCCCACCAACTTTATTAAGTTAACAGCCCCCTCAGAGACCGAGGCCCCCTCTTCAGAGGTGCATTTAACCCCCGGGCTTAATTACAGGATTTAGGGATTCAAACCCTAACCCACCAGCATTTGAGGGCCATTCATTATTTAATCCCTTTACAGCCCCAGCATTGGAGAACCTTTAATCTACATACAGCACTCCGGGGTACTAAAGAAATGGGGCAAATGTATACAGTCACTATAGATTGTGGCTATAGTTTGATTCCGATTGGTTGCCAGATAGGGGTGCAGCAATTAAGCATGTTAGCATGTCAACTATACTTGACCATCAAATTAGCTGGCACGTCAGTGACGTCATCACGTGTGTTGTGCTGCTCTAACTATTAACAACAGAGAACTGGCTGCCTCAAATGTGGCAGCATTTCAATCATTCACTCTATAAGAGGACGCTGGACAAAGGATTACCAATAAAATGAGAAGTCAAAATGACATGTTTATAGAGAAGAAGCCTCTCAGAAACGTTCACCACTGTTTTAAACACTGATGTTCTGTTCAGTCTTATTGCTGCCACTTTGTGCATCGTTGGTTTCAAATTTTGACAGGATAAAGATCATGTTAAATGGTGTGTGTGTGTGTGTGTATGTATGTATGTATCTATCTATCTATCTAGTATTTAATACTAGACTATGGTGTTCATCTTTATTTGTAGTGTTTGTGAGCAAATCCATAAAACAAGCTCAAGATTAATGGCTGATCGCTACATAATAGTCATTGTAATTAGGTGATTCATAATCCATTTAATTAATTATTCATTTAGATTTTTTCTCCAGATACATAACTGGAGACAATACTGGCACCATCTCTGGAGTGCTGGCATGAACAGAGACATGACCCTGCCTGGGGACAGAACACAATAATAGACTGGCTTCACCACTGGAACAACAACTAATACTAATACAGTTCTTAGAACCACTACTCTTAACAGATTAGAACACTGACTGGAACACTGACTTGAGAACTGAACAGAGGTACGAGAAGTAACTTCAGTGGAGTATGACCTACATACACAAGCAAAGACAAGACCGGTACCGTCCCTTTAGTGCTGATTAGAGACATGAAGAGAGAGGCGGCACGAATCCTGACTTTCTCACTGGAACGACACCTAGTACCATGACGTAAGCCACCACCAGAGACGCAAATGGAGCCATGAATAGAGGCGCGATCACTTGAACGCTGACTGGAGACACAACTAGGACCCTGTCTGGAATGTTGACAAAAGCGAACCAAAGTAATGACTGGCACCATCACTGGAACGCTGACTAGAGAGATGACTAGAGAGACGACTGGAGACATGATTAGATGTTCAGAATGCTCACAGGAGACACAAACATAGACATGTCTAGAGAAATGACTGACAACATCACCGGTAATGTGACTGGAACAATGACTGGCACAGGAACAACCAGATTTTGAGGAACATCAATCATTGCATCCCTATACAGCCTCTGGATTAGGAAACCTCTAACCTAAACATAGACGTGACCTGCTGCTGCTTCAAGATGATTTCACGTCTCAATACGAGAACCCAGTAGATCAGGGGAGAAATTAGACTTTTGGACCGGTGAGCTCGTTGGTACGGCCTTTTGTCCTGCCCAGCGCTTGCTTACTAAATGCTCGCGAGCTTGATTTATGCACCTGTAAGCAACGGACGGGGCTGAAACAGCTAAATACAGTCAATTAAACCACCTGCATATCGGATCATATGCGAAACAGAATGGCTTTTTAGTATTTAGGAAACACATTTTTACACAAAACCAAGAAACCTATTTGAAAAAAAGGGGAGAAGAAAGCAAACTGTAATAAAAAGTGACAGACCTTTGTAAACTACCGCACGGTTGATGACATCATAGAAGCTCAGTGCTGGAAAGCATGGTATGCTCGGTATGCACTCATGCCACATGACTCATTCACACAAATACTGTTAGGTGTCTTTGTGTGAAGGACGGGCGATGATGTTTATTTGAAAGCGCTGCACAATCTCTGTCACAGCTCAGGGTTTGGATCAGCGCCTCCAAGCTACATAATTAATCCATTAATCTCTCATCGTTAACCTCCGTCCAGCTTCCGCTACGTCCACGCTCTCTATCTCTTATCCCCTAATTTATTTCCTCTGCGCCGTTCAGCCTGTCCACCTCCTGCAGAATCACGGCTGTGGGCTAAACACAATTACATCACCAGTGCCGCGCGATCGCTGATAAGGAAACTTTTAATGAAAAGGAATCAATTTCCCTTCCCGTTGATATCGTCGCTTGCCATATGGATGTTTATAAACACAATCTAATTAGCGAACCCAGTACAGATCACCACAAACGAGCACAGACCAGACCAGCGCAGACCAGCTTATCTCAACATGGCCCTGCATAGGCCAGGTCAGACCAACATAAACCACAATAGCACAGTACAAACCAGCACAGGTGAGCACAGACCACCATAAACCACCATAGACCACAGGCCAAACCAGACCAGATCAACCTACACCAACAAAAAACATCAGCACAGGTAAGCACAGGCCAAACAAGGGAGGACAGCTCAACCTAAACTACCAAAAAACACCAGCAAAGGTGAACACAGGCCAGCACAGATCAACATAAACCACAAAAGAAACACCAGCACAGGTAAGCACAGGCCAAACAAGGGAGGACAGATCAACCTAAACTACCAAAAAACACCAGCACAGGTGAACACAGGTCAGCACAGATCAACATAAACCACAAAAGAAACACCAGCACAGGTAAGCACAGGCCAAACCAGGCAGCGCAGGTCATGATAAACCACCAGCGACCACCAGCACAGCATATAAAAGAGCGGCACAGGCCAGTGTAGCCCAGTGTAGACCAACACAGAGCAGAGGAGCCCAGTATGGAGTCTTACCGTCTATATTTCTACTGAATAACACAGATTCAGGTCTGCTTTGATTAGTTTTTTCCTCTCCAGGCAGTGGAGGACTTCTGACAGGTACACCGTATTCCCCGAAAAATTAACTTTACACCGGCTGGAGCGCGACATGAAGCTGTCTGAATCTCGTCATATTTCTAAAGCAGCCATGACAGCTAATGTCACATTTGGACATCCATCACTGTCACACGCGAGCTCTGATTGATACTGCAATATGTTAAATAAGCAGGATGTCAGGTGGAGGATAATCACGCCGAGTGTGGGTGCCGGGGACGCCACGCACTCTTACGTTTACGTTCACTGAAGAGCTCGTTCCTCCAACACAAATCCCAGGACACGCCGAGAACCAAAAACTTCTCCTTAAAGGATCATCACATTAACAGCTCGTTAGCAAAGGACGCCATAAAACAAGAACCTTTTAATTCATTTTCATTTCTTTACTTTATACTACATTTTCTGTCTGATCCCACACAGAGATCAATAGTTCAATATTTGGGCTGCTCTTAGTCCGGGTCGCATTAAGGGTCCTAACACCTCTAACTAAAGCTTTATGGGGTCTTATTAAGGGGGTTTAAACGTCTTATTTAGTGATTTAGAGGTGTTATTAAAGGGCCATGGGTATTTGAAAGGGATTTTTCAGGATTTCGGTAAGGTTCTCGAAAGGTTAAGAGGTGTTAGTACAGGTTAGGGTCTTATTAAAGGGTTTAATGTAAGGTTTATAATCAAATTAAACGGTTAGGGGTCTCTTTAAAAGGGTTTAAAGATTTTGTTAAGATTAAATGTTACTATTATTAGATCTTATTAAAGGTTTAAGGTGTTTTAGTAAGTATTTATGCTCTTATTAAAGTTTTAGGGTTCTTATATGTGGTTAACATTTAGGGGTCTTAAGGGTTTAGGGTTTTTATTAAGGGACTGAGCATCTTACTAGGGGGGGTTCATGGGTCTTATTCAATGTTTTAGGAGTATTATTCATTAGTTTAGGGGTCTTTTTAGCGGGATATGCATCATATTGAGGGGGCTTCGAGTTTTTGTTAAGATTTAAGGAGCATATTAAAGAGTTAAGGGTTCATTATTAAATGATTTTATTAAAAGGGTTAGGGGTCTTGTTACAGGGGTTTAGGGGAATTTGTGAAGACAGTCTGTGTTTTAGGTTTATTATTACAGAAGGGCTTATTAAAGGGTAGGGGTCTTTTTAAAATGTCGGTTTAGGGATTTTGTAAAGATTTAAAATCTTATTAAAGGGTTTTATTAATTGTTTAGGTAGGGACTAGCATGTTTAGGGTCTCAGAATAAGATTAAGGAGTCTTATTAAAGGGGTTTAAAGATATATTTAAGATTTATGGACATATTAAAAAGGGTTTAGGGCCTTAATAAAAGTTTTATGAGTCATATTAAAGGAGGGTTCATGGTTCTTCTTAAAGGGTTAGGGGGTCGTCTTAGAGGGGTTTTGGTAAGATTTAAGAATAAACTTGAAGGGTTATGATTTTTTTTTTTTTTTCGAGGCCTTATTAACACCTTTACTAGTTTTGTTAACCAGTATACAAGTCTTAGTAATAGTTTAGGAAAGCATTTAGTCTTATTAAGGAGTTTTGTTAACGCATTTTTGAACTGAAAGAGATCAAAAATTTTTATACCAAATTATTTCCATAAGTTTTTAAAAAGCACACAAAAAGTAAACAAATTTCAAGATCCATTGGGTCCAGACGCATTAAGCAAGACACACACACACACACACACACACACACACTCAAATAAATAAATACTTTATGAAAGACATGACTCACCGGATTAATGAGAAGGAAGTGCTTGTTGTTTTATGCCTAATAACTCCAGTGCGCAGTTTTACACAACAATTAGTTATTCATACAATTATTTTCTTCCTTAAAACCAACGCCCTTAAAAGGCTGCAGTGTCATGTGACTGGATGTTATTCAACAGACTCAAGTATTTATTTCCGGCCATGAGAAAGAGGATACTTAAGTTAATAAAGTGTAAATCCTCCATAGCTTTTAAGGACTTAGTTTGGGAAATGATTTCACACCCCGGTTCGGATGTTGAACCCACACAAACATGAGCTGACAATTTAAAAGTACAGCTCTTGCCATTTTCGTTTGCCTTATGGAAAAATGCAACAGAAATCAGCCTAATCTAGGCATTCCTCATTATTTGATTAGTTCTATTAATATATATATATATATATAAGCCTCTGAACCTCACTAAAGCTTGGTCATAACAACATCTGTGGGAAACTAAACAAGTCTAACACTTCTCTCAGTTATTGAATTAGTTAACCGTTTTATTTAGATCCACACAGGGGGATTTAGGCCGATGATGTTCTTAGCTTAGAATTAGGAAATGTTTACTAAGGAGAACACAAAGGACTCGCCCAGGATTAAGGTGCCTGTTAAATGGTGGTAATGTCATTTCATTGGGGCGTCAGTGATCAGACAGACCTGTGTGTTTATTTCGGTACTAATGTAAAAGAAATGATTTTTGTAATGGTTTTGTAAACTCCCACGATTTAATCTCCTGCTATACTGGGAATTTTAATTGACAGCATTCAGACACACAGACTAGAGGCAGCCAATGTGAGGAAGAACAAGGCAGGGAGGTGAAATCTCACCCAACACACAGATAACACACCAATCATAAAGTCCAAAGAGCCATAATATGACGCTGATTACATTGCTTTGTGCAGGAATCATGTACTTATATTCAAACAGGATACAATTAACATGAGCTTCCGTTATCTGAACCCAACCCGTGTCCCGCCCAGCCTGAGGCGCCCCATGAAGTGACAAGGATGCACCGACACCGCACCGATGGTCCTTGCATTCGGGGTACATGCTGATATCGAGTACAATACTAATACACGTTTTCTTTTTTTAAATATATCCCTCACTTTCTGACTAGAAATAAATGTAATCTACATCATATGTTTACGGGTTTACAGCACTTCCGTCTTTTTCAACGGTGCCACCCTATTACAGAACCACGCGAATTCAGCCGGCTCTTTAAAACGACCCATTCTGATACTAAAGTTTACAAAGACAGACTGCATGGCCTCTAGGTCAGGGGCAGCCAACCCGGGGCCCGCGGACATGTGGTCGCCCTGACTATATAAATCACCTGCAGGGTATTTCTAAAAATAGCACCTTGGAGCTCTGTCTAAATATTTTGTGTAATTGTATTGTTTTTTTATGCAATAACAGTCGTGCATTCGTATCGATTTAATGAATCGATTTAATGAATATTGTCTGTGGTCAAAGGTTAATATCGTGTGCAGGAACTCAGTCTTTGCTAAGACAAGCTAGAGGGTGCAGCGACGTTATTTTTATTTTTTTTTTAGAAAAACATGGCAGGAAGGCATAACAGAAATCATACCTTTTTAACAGTGATTGGGGAAAGAAGGCACAATGTGGAGAGGCACTTCAGGACATGTCACAAAAGCTTCCATGCTAACTACCGACCCACAAACAGCTGCCTTTTCTTCAGAGACCAGTGGAAAAATCCACGATTTAATTCAGTGTGACATGAATTTGAAATGATCGTTTGTAAATAAATAATTAAACATATTTACAAAAAAAAAAAAAAAAAAAAAAGATCAGCGATACAATAACTGATCTTTTTTAAACGTTGACAGATTGGGATTAACGGAAATCAATATGTTGTGTGTTTAAATCTATCTGAGGTTTGTTGTTAACGTTGATCAGACAGACTGTGATAAGGACAATGCGTTCTCCATCACCAGTAGTGCATGTGTGATACACTTACCTGTTATATCTGCTTGTCATATGTTTGTTATGTCCTGATTATTTGCTTGTCTTTTATGTGCTTATTTCTTACAAGGCAATGGCCCACTCCTTAGGTTAGGCTGTAGGGCCCACAGCTTACCCAGCGGGGGCGGGTTAGGTAACACTTGTGTGGAGAAGGTATGTCTGTGTGTTTGTGTAAAGAAGATGATTAGTAATCGTATATTGTTCTTTAGCTGTTCTTAAATTAATCACTTAGCCTCAGAGGTTGGCACGCCCCAGGAAGTGGGAATGGTACAATCCAATTAAAGGGGTGCCCCCCCCCCTATAAGAGGGGGGCTAGAAAAAAAGGTTTACTAGTGGGTTCTCACTTTTGGGTTGAGCTCGAGCGGACTCACCTGACGCTGTAATAGGGGCGCAGCGATTGAGTTAGACCTAAAACGTATTTTTGGTCGGTGTCTCTCTCCACTGCATGTCAATAAAGGTCAGAGTGGTACATCCACACCCTAACATGCCCAGCCTCACTACCCGGTGATTTTGTCTCTCCCTATATGGGGGTTCGGCAAAACAACAAACAGTCAAACAGTCTCCTTACAAATATTGATTATGATGATTATTATTATAAAAGTTGAAGAGTGCAACTACGTAAGTTTGTATTAAACAAGTAGCCCTCGGTTCTAAAAAGATTGGAGACTGTTTTAGGTGATTGATTTTATTCACCTGTGGTAAAAGGACTGAACAGAACACCTGAATTTCATCCATTAACAGGCGTGTCCCAATACTTTTGCTCGTGCAGTGTATAGATCTGAACTGCAGAGATACGTTTTAATATTACATCCCACGCCTTAGGCCTCATTTTCAGTTCCCACCCCCTGCACGACATCACCCGAAAAGGTGCCTAACCTTCTGTATGTGATCTTCTCTGCATTCGTTCCCCCTGTAGCATCTTTTTGGGAGGGCCCAGGGCGTAAAGCGTTCCCCGGAGCAGACAATAAGAACCAGCTGCCACTCCTGCGATGTATTTTAAGAGAAACCTGATGCTGAAGCTGGTGAGGTTGTGCGACTCCACCCTGCAGCTCTGGCTCCTGCAGCGTATAATTCAAACGTTGATTACAGACGACGCCGCACCGACACCCGCTGTTTGTGGTCGGCAGCATTTCAGCCCGCTCTATTTCGGGATTAGGCCGATTCGGCCGTGCGGGACGTGTTTACGAGGGCGCGGAGATCTGAATCATCAGGAACGTCCCGGCGTCGGCCGGGAGATGACAGAGCGCGAGATGGCGCTAATGAGGGCTGAGCAGGAGAACGCCAATATTGAGCACGAGGGACCAGAGATATTACTGTGAGGAGAAGCTGCAGAGATTCTGCTGTGTAAACATCCCCAAGTCCAAAGAATGAAAAAAGGCATCAGAGCCAGGATCTACATCCTTTTCAATTCCTTGAGACCCAGACGTTGTCCTTTTTAAACTGTTCTTTAATTCATGGCCAGGGCGAAAGCAAGCTGTAAGAAATAAAGCCTGTTGCCCTGTCAAGACTTTCACTGGAGCGCTGCTTCGGCGTCAGCGCACTAATACCCAATAAACCTCCACATTATGGAGCGATACTCACTGTCTGCGTGGGACGAAACAGCCAGGCAGCTCAGCGCGAGCACAAAGGCCACTGAGGGGCAGATGTTTGGCACCATGTTCCACCGGGTTCTTCTCCTCAGCCTCCTCCGCCTCCTCCTCGATCCCACTCTCTACTTCCTCACGCTCACTCAATCATAGGCTAAAACCTAACAAATAAAGCACAACAGGGATTCTGATCAAAACTCTCATAAAATGCAGCACAAGCGCTGGTTTTAAAATGAACGTAGACAGAAACGAGGCTTAACCAGATGCACTTAATGGAGTCCAAAAATGAGATAAAACAATTTAAGGAATATCCAGGAACTAAACCTATGAAACTGTAAACATACTATCAATAATACAAGTGTTTTTTTAGTGGCAGACAGCTTATAGAAATAAACAAGTAATTACACAGTTTTTGTTTAATGTATACAATTATTTAAAAGTATGGTTATGTAAACATGTTTGTCAATGGTCTTGTAAAAAAAAACAAAAAAAAAAAAAACCTAAAAATGCATAGTAATAATTATTATAATCTTTATTATTATTGTTGTTGTTATTAGTATTATTATACAATAACAATTCAAATTATAACAATAAAAATGAACATAATTATTGCTGTTATTATTTTATTTAATCGAATCTACAGTTATTGATAAAATATTTTTATTACATTTTTTTAAAAATAGATTAAAAATGAATTTTATATAAAATACCTCAAACAAACCTGAATGGTAATTAACAATAGAGAAAAAGGCAAGTTTGTTTTATTTGCGTTGTTGCCTACCTCGGCAACATTATTTGCTATAAATAAACCATAAAAATAAAAAATATGATAAAGTAAAACATGAAAATAAAATAAAACATTAAAAAGGCTGTAAAATATCAGTCTTAGACTAAATGGTAAACTATATTGCTTACAGACATAAAAATAATGCATTCAATAACATAATAAACAAAATGTCAGTACATAGATAAGTGAAATATTGTATTATTATTATTTGAAGATTAAACGCATAAATGAGCATTACTTTGTTATTATTACTAATGTTATTATCATCATATTATCGATACTATATCGTAAGCCTTAACAGAAACAACAAGCGAGTACAACAGAGCAGATGCGGTTTATAAAACAGCCATATTAGCTGCATGATAATTACAATACAAAGTAAGTCTCCAAAACTATGTGGACACATCCTCGAATTAATGGGGTTTGGCTTTAGCCACACCCACAGTTAACAGGTTCATAGTACAGAACACACACAGAACACAGAACACACTTCCAAACGGTTTCAGTGACATCAGCACAAGAAGTGCTCGACAGGAGCTTCGGAAAAGATCAGCAGCTGCAATGAGCACCAACTACAGTGGTGTAAAGTACCAACATTGGACTCCGGCGCACTCGGTCACGATACCTGTCAACAGTAAAGAGCTCATAAATCAGAGCTCATAAATTGTTTGGCTCAGCTCTTGGTTGCTCTGAGATTGCGAGACGCTGTTGGGGCGTAACCATAGGAATTTGGAAAGCGCGACGAGTGCAGCACGCCCTCTTAATCCAGCCCTGTCACTCTCACTCTGCAATAATCTGGATTCCTCAAAGCCACACAGGCGCCTCATTGTTTACGAAACAAATACGATAATATTCAGCGATCCTTCCTCGGGCCACATCACAATCCTTATCCGATGACATCTGTAACGTGTGGGAAGCCCCCAAACCTGGTGCTCGTACCCGGGGCGTCTATTCGAAAACAATAGTAGCAGTATGTGGCCGTGTAAGAGATATTCGGCTCCACCGTGAACCTAAGGAGGTGCTGACAGGCTCATTACTCACATCACGGCTACAACGAGCCTGACGAAGCAAAGCACCGACAGCAGAATGGAACCACGTCTGAAGATATCTGAAGATCTAACAATGAGGCTTGTGTATGATACACTAACTACTAAACAACAAACGCTGTGCCAAAAGGACACCTCCGCAAAAGTTCTGGCACCCTTTCTGCAACAACCAAACCAGAAAAGGTTGAGACGGTGTGGAAAAACGAAACGCTGTGCTCCTTAGACCTACTTTGACTTGAGTTCAGAGCAGACAATATGAAGCCAGAAAATTTCATCTTTCGGCTGATTAGCTTTGTTTTATTTGCTAAAAAACAACCAATCCTGCATTTCAGCCCTGCAATACATTCCATAAAAGTTGGGGCAAGGACGAGGAAAAAGTCCCGTTTTGGTTTACACCACTTTTACAATAATAATAGCAACAAAATGTGTAACGTCATATTTACGATGTCAGGGATCTTATCACAGATATGCACAAAATAAATAAATACAAGAGAGTTTAATCTAATACATTACAACAAAAATTAGTAATTAATAAAAACATTTTTTTTTATAAATATTCATTGAGTCAGTCATTGAATTTTTTTTAAAAATTATAGATAACTAAGACATTTTGTGTGTAATAAAATATAAAACTACCTAGTATGACCAACTATTGTGTGAAATTCACTTAAAAAAATAATACATACCAAAAATAATTAAACATCAAATACAGTATCAATTATGAATACATTTATTAATAATAAAAGTGTATTTAACTCAAGACAAAAAGTCAATTAAATAAATAATGGCTATGCTATTAAATTACACTACATTAATAAGCTTACATGACAACGCCTGTATAAAAATATCGAATAACTGTATGATATATATAGAATGTCAAATAACAATATAAAATATTTAATAATATAGGCTAATGAAGCTTATACTAAAGTAGCTGGGTGCATTTATGTGCATTAAATAATCCGATCATAATGGGATATGTGCAGTTATCTGACTAATAAAAGTGGACGTGTAAACAGCATAGACCCATTTGGATTATTCGCTAATTAATCTAGATTTGATCTAAATATTAAGTATATGTAAACTTACTCACTGTCTGCTCAAACTAAATAAAAAGAATCCTAAGCTTATGTGTTTGGATTTTGCCATTGTATCATACCTGTACTGAATTTGTTGGGGTGGGACTCTGGTTCTATTAAAGTACTGGACAATCAGCCAAAGGGCCCGAGGGTCAAGATCACTGTGCATGACCTTAACCCTTCATGGCTTGGATCAAACCCTGTATATTTTTTGTAATCGGCTCAGGATTCGATTGTTTGCTTTCAAAATGGAAAGAAAACACCAATGAATGATTTAAAGCGGGTGGTGCTAATACTTCATACAAATCCACAGATAACCTATCTCTAAGGTCGGTGAACCTGGACGTCCTGTGAAATGTTTCCTCGCCCCTGCTCTGATGACTTTCTAACAGCAGCGTTCATCTCGGTGTTGGGCAAATCTCAGAAAATACCGAACATCAAGTGGAAAAAAGCCAGTTTCAGTTGGAGGAGCTTCACGACGGATTAGTTAACCGATACCGCAGCCTAACAGAAACACCACCCTATCCAAAACCAACACACCTGTCAGTCAGTCACTCATTCTTGTACGTGGTCCAGGACAGAGTACAGGAATGTGTCCCATTTATGTTTCTTCTTTAAGGAGTTGTGTGACTTCTTTTCGTTAAGACCTGATAAACTTTTGCACAAAAACAAAGGGTTTCTTCGGCCCATTCCCTGACCGATCCTCTCAGGTCCATCGTGACGACTACGAGCCCTGACCTTGCTGTTGGCTCTTGTAACTTGACAATAAATGTCAGGGCGTTTGGGGAAGGGCCTTTTATGTTGCTGCTTGACTCTGCCCTGGTGCCCAAAGCAAGGTCTGAAAGAGCAGAAGAGTCATGGGTGTAAGGTGATCCGACTCTATGATAAAACCTATACATTACAAGTGAGGTATAATGTGGAGCTGGCTCAATACTTTTGTCGATGTATGCAGTGCCAAGCTGTAAACACGATAGAATCAAACTGGAAGAAAATGTATGATAAAACTTTATTTTATACCGTTTCAATCATTTCTTTTCTCCCAGTATTAGTACATTGTGATCTAAACCGAGAGTGAAGATTGGAATCTTGCTCTTTTGAGGCTTGATTAAAACACAGTTTGAGGGCGATCAGGTGTTGTGGTTTGTGTAAATACGGAGTAATTTGTTTCTAGATCGAAAAAAAGCACTAGACGTGCGGTTCTTATTATAGTTATTAAGGCTATTAGGCCTACACCCTTAATCTGGGAGCTTCGTTGTGTAACATTTGAAGCTCTTAAACAGGTAGAACAACGGGGCACAGGTGCTCAGGTAACCAGCTGAAGGTCGCTTCAGCTCCGTCTTTGGGTCGACCGGTTACCGGCATTGCAAAACCGTGGAATGGGAATAACAGTTTAATCACAGATTCTCTTTACGCTATTATCGGTTATTAAGATGTCGAAAGTATGAGCTCATGCAAAAGTTGGTGCAAATCAAAGTTTTTAAAACAGAGAAGGTTTGAAAAAGACAAAAGGCAGCACTCGGTGCCTTTGTGATCGATCTTGCACACGCTGCGACACCTGTGCTCACTTTGAAATTAGTTGGTTTGTTAGCCCCCACTTGGAATGTTGGCTTAATGATATGTATTCTTTTTAATAAACTACTTTTTTTTTTGGGAATAACCATTTCCCAAAGGAACCGGTTCCCAATTGTGCATTTTAGTTCACACTCCGCTAGCACCCCTCATGTACAAGGCTAAATCAAGACGATTTCTCACAGCACTTCATTCCCTTCCCCACTTCCACGTGTCACTGTAAGCAGGAGCTACGGCACATGTGATTCAACGAGCTGTAAAATAAATACCTGAGAGCGCAAACAAAGCACTAAAAAAAGGATACTGGAGTGTTCAGCCAATTAAAAAGTGGCATCTGTGCTAAACGGAGCGCATTTAAACCTCACAACTAACGATGGTGAAGATTTCAATACAAACTGGCACTGATTATGGAGCTTGGGGTTCAAAGTTCAAGAAATTTATGGTGATTTGGGATTTTAGGTTGTTGTCTTCTTGCTTCGTTAGTGCGATCACTCAGGTTAGTTGACTGCTGGGGAGGTGGGTTGCCATGACTCACGTGATCCCTCTTGGCTGTGTTACCTTCCGGTTCTCCTCTTTCTAGCTATGCTGCTATAGTTAGTGCTGCTGGAGTTTCATGCTGCACATGGCATCAGTCATTGTTATCAATGTGATTAGAATGAATAAGTAGCTACGTTTTCTCTTTTCCCTTTCCGAGGTGTCTTCTCTCTTCCAGTACCTGTTCCAGACCTCCCGCTGAGGATTTCATATCCTGCTGTGACTCTGTGTATTGGACAAAATATTTGCAGATATGCATATACTTTACTTTATTTTAACTGTTTAATCGAACTGTTATTATTCACTATTACTGCAAACGTAGCTACTAGTTCAAATCTAGGCCACCCAAAGAGGTCCCTTTCTGAGTCTTGGTCCTCCCAAGCTGTGTTCCTAGCAACTTTTAGGGAGTTTTTCCTTTCCGCTGTCGCCCTAGACTTGTTCGATTTGGGATTGGCATTTTGAGATAATGTAATGTTGTAAAGCTGTTTTGAGACAATGTACCACTGTAAAAAGCGCTAGAGAAATAAATCTGACTTGACTTAACAGATGATGAAAATAATACAAACCGATTCTCTCATAGTTACAACATGTCTTCTGTCTCTAATACACCATATAATAAATGTTTTGAGTGTTGTGTTTATTTACTCTCACACCCGCACACGCACACGCACACGCGCACGCACATACAAACACGTTTTATCTTAAACGAAGGAAACCCAAAATGATCCTGCTGGTAAATCCTGTTCCTTTAATAGATTGACTCCACCCTAAAACAGCACAATCCTGATCCTGAGCCTTTTTCCTTTAAAAATAACCTACACCTATAAAGCAACCCGCAATCTCAGACAAAAGCACACCGTACAGGTGGTTCCACTCCACAAACTAGAGCGTAATCAAACTCTCAAACGTAAGCTCCATTATAATCACCAAGGTGCTGCACAAAGGTGAGGACAAAAAGTCAAAACACAAACATAAAAGCACAGGACAGACGTCAATGATCCAATTATGCACTTTAAAGTTGAAAAAAAAGGCTAAAGCAACAAAATACAGAAGGTGGATACACACTTGAGCTCCGAGATATGAAGCATGAAACGGTGAGAAGGCTGAACCAAGTGAATTAAGTGTCAAGGCCGAAACAGAGAGAGAGAAGAAGAGACGGAGAGTGACAAAAAGAAAAGGAGAGAGAGAGAGAGAGAGAGAGAGAGGGAGAGAGAGTGAAAAGACAGAAAGAGAGAGTGAGAGCGACAGCATAAGAGACAGGGGAGGAGAGAGACAGATACAGCTGCACTTCCTAACACGATGCTCCACAAACGACTCGATCAGAAACCAATTCTACAGCAAAATCAGCAGCTTCTCCCCGGAGTTTCTGTACATGAAGAACACGGAGAAACCTGGCTGGTTATTAGGAGAGGACAGGGAGCAGAGTGTGAGAGCAGCACTGTTTGTAACGGTCAGCCACAGACTGCGAGATGCCCATTTACCTCGAGTATAACAAAATAATAACAATAATATCTACACGTTTTTTCTACCTGTTACTATACACTTCAGCTTTCATATATTTTATTATAGTATATTTGATTTGGGGTAGCACAGCTGCCTCACAGCAGGAAGGTCCCGGATTCAATCCCAGGGTCCTTTCTATGTGGAGTCTGCATGTTCTCCCCGTGTCTGCGTAGGTTTATTCCCACAGTTCAAAGATGAATTGATGTCTCTAAAGTGGCCCTTGGTGTGTGACTGTGTGTGTGTGTGCCCTAAGATGGTGACCCCATCAAGGGTTGTTTCTGCCCTTGTGCCCAGACTTGCCAGGTCGGCACCGGCTGGCCCGCTGATTAATCAGAAAATAATGGATGGATGAATTACATGATTCGATTTTTTAGGTATATAACTAGTCCCCGATTTATGATGTAATCTAGTTACCGAGATTAACATATACTCGATATATCATAGTGCTGTATAAATTAAAGACATTGAAAACATGATCACAACCCTGGCTTTATCTCATTACATTTTCCAACGTTCACCACGTGACTCCCTACGTCATGCACTGCTGTCACGATTCCTTCAGAAATTTAGAACAGAGTTTTTTTCTGAATATGTATTAAAGTTTATTAGCAGATTCCCATCATAAAGTCCAAATATCATGATTTTCGAGATTTCGACACACTGCCGGTCTCAGTGATGAGACGTACCGAAACTAGCTATAAGGTGCAAGTAAAGTTTGATGTATATTTTATGTCTTTATTGATTTTATAAATTGCACAACATTCCTTTGCTTTATTAAAGATTTTACACATTAATTACATACAATTACTGAAGTAAAAAACAGTTTTTTAGGGGTCGGAAACTGATTAATCCTACTTACATTACTTCTTAAGGGGAATTTCTGTATATAACCATTATACATTGCGTATCTGATGCGTTTTCTTAATATAATAGATATATCATGTTTATTTGCACCATTTTATTTGATATATTGTTCAAACCGTTACGTAACCGCTTTGGCAATAATGTAACATTAATATTCATGCCAATAAAGTGCAAGAGAGAGAGCGAGAGAGACAGAAATCTTACAAGACTGATACAAAACTCGACCATACAAAGGAATTTGTGTATTTTCAGGTTATTGCCAAAACAGGATTTGCCGAGCTCATTAGTTTGGGCTGGGGATTAGCAACGAGGCTAATCTTGCTAATTAGCGCCCTTAGCCACGTTACTATACTGGACTCCCGCCGACCGAAGCTTGGCGTCAATTCAGCAGCAGCAGCAGATAATGAAGGAAATCACAGGTTCTAGTCTGACTCGCTTTATGTAGGTCATCACAACAGATGCAAATGTGGGTCAGAGGAACTCCTGCCGTCGATCAGGACACAAAAACAGAGCTCGGAAGGTCACTCAGACGTGAACTCATTAGCAGAGGTAGCAGGGGGTCGCCCAGCACCCGTCCTTGAGTGATACTCAGACGAAGCTGAAATCTATCTGATTACTCTGTTCACACTCGGCTGGATTTATTCATTCAAACTGTGTGTGAGGATACAAACACATGGCCACGAGCACACACACACTCTCACACACAGACACACACACATACTTGTCTAACTACTCTTGTGAGGACTCTACATTAACGTGAATGGCAAAGGATTACCGCAGCTTATTAATGCTACATTTAGCCACCCCTAACCTCATTAACCTAAACCTTAAAAAATAAATAAATTTTAAAATAAAATAAATTGTTTTCTAAAATAAAAATACAGGATCAGTTAAAGGTAAAAGGAAATTCCAGGTTTTCCTATCATTGTAAGGACCGAGACTATCTTCATCTCTCTCTCTCTCCCTTTCATACTCTCTCACCCTCTCCCTCTCTCTCTCTGTCTGTTTCTTTCTCTTTCTTTCTCTCTCTATCTCTCACTCTCTCTCATGCTTTCTTCCTCTCTCTCATACAAATCAAAATCAAATCAACTCAAAAGTGGCTTTATTAGCATGACTGTAGTTGGTACAGTGTAGCCAAAGCATTTACATATTTAGTAACAGACATACATCACAACAAAAACAACAACAACATACTCTCACTCTCTCACACACTCTCTGTCTGTATCTCTCTTTGTCTGTCTGCCTATCTGTCTGTCTGTCTGTCTGTACCTCTCTCCTTCTCCCTCTCCCTCCCTCCCTCTGGTATTAATTCAATGAATACATAACATTATACAACTATTTTGCAGGAAATGCAAAGGCGTAAAAAGAGATGTGTAAAGGTGACTTTTGACGAGCTGATTTAAGTTTTGAGCATGCGGGGTAGAGTCAAGTCTTTGATGGGTGAGTCCCTTTATTTCAGTTCCTAATTCAGTTCCTTGAGACTCTGGAATGTGAATCAGGGTCGAGTCTCTCTACCAGGTGCCTTTCTAGCAGGTGAGTCCTAGTCGAGTCTCTGACAGGAAAGTCTGGGTCAATTTTTGAGTCTCTAGCAATGTCCCAGTTAAGCCTCGAGTATCTGAAGTTGAGTCTTCAGTCTCTAGCATGCAAGTCCATGTCAAGTCTCAAAGTAAAATAAAAACACAAAACCTGACAAACTTTTGGACCCGGTGGTGTGTGGGGCAAGTTGTCAGACCTTAATTGACTTGTTACCGGTTGATTAAAGACGCTGAATGTTTTCTATTTGAGTTATTTGAGTTTAGATCAGTCTGCAGTAAAACGGTAATGTGCTCCAGACTGAAACATTACACACAGTGAATGCACTAATGGAGTAAATATCTGATGTGAGCAGCTCGCTGTCGGTCAGCTCCTCTCTTATACACCTGCCTCCCCAGCTGGACTACACACACACACACACACACACACACACACAGACACAGACACAGACACAGACACACTTCAAATAACTCGCAGCTGCTGGCTGTATTTTTAGCCTTGGTGTTTACGTCTCCACCTGCGGCGAGTGTTTTCACGCTTGGCTCTGTCACAGTAAACGGTAACACATGTTTACTCATTTTCACATTTTCGCCTCGTCCCCACTCACTCCAACAACAACAAAGTGCACCCTTTGTACATTTTAAAAAGAGATATGGTCTCTAGAGATTGTGGGATAATCCCAGCTTTTCTGCTACTGACACAGATACAAAAAACAGCTAATCAGCTGATATTGGAACTAATTTAATTCTATTACAGTAATCCCATGAAAACAGGAACTGAATTCTCCGGAACACCAACAGAGTAAAGTTAGCATTAGCATATACGCTCATGCACGGCATTCACCTACAGAGTAAGTGTTTTTCTTTGACTTTTCACTCACTATCTTGTTAGCAGAAGATCTAGGGCCAGAAGGTCAAGGGTTCAAGTTCCACATCTGCCAAGTTGCCACCGTAGGGCCCTTGAGCAAGACCCTTAACTCTTTGATTATATCCTCAGTCCAAGAGAGGTCTGTTTTGTTCTGAAGAAAAGGTTGTGTCCTGGAACCTTTGTAAAGTTCAAGCTATGGCCCAGTTTTATTTCCGGCTCTAGGTCACCCAGTGCTGTTAAAGGTTTGGGTTGCGTTCTGTACAACTGATAGCTTCACAATTTTTTTTTGATACCCTCCGATAAGGCCAGTTTGAGTGATAGTGCTCATCGGGGAGGGAGCAGGATCTGCGGAGATCATGTGATCAGACCAGGGGTGCCCCAACTCTTCACAATAAATGCTATAAGACACACCAATATTCTCATACACACTTTAATTCAAATCATTCTGATATTTAATCAAAATACTTGACAATCACAACTGAGTATTTCTCACGATCAGTGTAGAAAGCTCACACAGTTTCCTCTTTTTGTGTTCATGAAGGTCAGATGGAGTGAATCGAAGGATACGGAGCCTCGCTTTCGCTGGCACGTGTCGCAGTGTGTAAAAGCAAGAGAGGATTACACCTGTGTGTTTAAGCTGGATAACATTCATCACTCCTGCAGCCTCGGAGCGCACAAACGCAAGCCAGCAAATTTTAAGCAGCGTGGAAACACCAATACGATCTGGAAGCCTGATGGTGATTTTTATGGTAATGTATTCCCCGTTTGCCGCTTTGAAACATGGAGACCTACTTTTTTTTTTTAAACAAGAACGTGAAAAATGCTGAAGGGTATTTTCTTCTCGCCGTCTCGACCGGATTGGGCTGGTTACAGATAAGAGAAGTCACCTCGAGTTTCGGCTTTCGGAGCTTCTGATAAGAAACGGTTCAAGCTAAATGTTTAGGCTTGTGTATAATATATTTAGAATATTACCATCATACGTTCAGCCTTTTAATCTCACAGTCATCCCAAGAAGCAGCCTGTGATTTTATTCTATTTTACAGTTGTGGAAATATGTGACGAAATAAGTACTTTTTTAATAATAAAAGTAGGAGTTGGTGCATGTTTTGAGTGATGTTATTCTTTGATGAGTGTAAGTCATTATCGATCTATCACATAGGCAGTTACAAATCTCCTGTCTAATCTTTGGAGGTGGAGAAATGATTCCCCATTTTTGCTGATATTTTCAATGTTAATGACTAGGATATCACAGCGAAGCAAACCCGGTGTTTTTAAATCACTTCCTACTTTTATTATTATTACAACTATTATTATTATTATTATTTAAGTACTTGATTTTACGTTTCCGGTCTGGTGTTTCAGATTCCATCGCGACCGAGCCCTGTGCCGCAGATGATTTCTCTTACTTTTCCTGCATTTCCTTCAACAAACCATCTGCAATTTAAACCTCTTGTCAAGAGCGGTCAGAGTGAAGTCCCATGCTTTTTTCGTTTGTGCAGATTTTTGGAGGTTTTGGAGGTTTTTCGCTGCAGATTTGTCACGTGCACATCCATAATGAAATCTCCCGTTCCACATCCCAAAAGTGTATCTCTATTGGATTGAGATCTGGTGACTGTGGAGTCGTTTGCGTTACAGTGAACCCGTTATCGTGTTCATAAATCAGTCTGACATGATTTTGTGGAAGCAGAAATCAGAACATGGTACACTGTGCTCATAAAGGGGTGCACATGATCAGAGACAATACTTAATGCAGGTAAGTTGTGGGGTTTCCAAAAAAATTACATAATTATACCAGCAGGATCCTGAACCATTGATCCAAGGCAGGATGGATCCATTGCCTTTTATTGTTTAAGACAAATTCTGACAATCGATGAATTATGCCAGTACGTATTTCCAATCCCCCACGGTCGTTTTGGTAAGTCCGTGTGAATACGAGCATCAGTTCTCTGTTCTTGGCTGACAGGAGTGGCACACCATGTGCTTCTGCTGTAGCCCATCTGCTTCAAGGTTTGAAGTGTTGCAGATATTCTCTACTCTAGCTCAAACCAGGCTGCATTCTCTGACATCAACATGGCATTTTCGCCCACAGAAATGCCCTCACTGGGTATTCTCTCTTTTTCCGTCCTTATTTCTCTTTTTTTAAACCCTACAGATGGTCCTGTAGGTAAAAATCCCAGAAGATCATCATGTTCTCAAATGAAGCACCAACAACCATGCCACGTTCAAGTCACTTAAATTGTCTTGATTCTGATGCTCAGTTTGATTCACGTTTGTGATTGGCTTATTAACAGGTGTACCTAATAAAGTGGCCAGTGAGTGTTATGCACTATTAATTTGAAATGAACCAATTCCAGGTTTCCTCTAATAGCTCTGATTTCCTCTGATAACAAATAACAGTCCGATATTGGTAGGTTTTAAAAGATTAATCAACAACTAAATTTATCTCCATATTGAGTTTCAGTTTAGTTTAAAAGGATCTTTCCCACTGGACAGGAACAAAATAAAATAAAATAAATACCAAAACTAGAATACTGTCCATTTTATCTTATTTTATGAAAGGTTCAGGTTTCCAAATATAAATAAAAATACTCCGTTTTGTGCTTCTTTTGCCTTCTGTGTTTATCGTTTTATCAATTTGGATAAATTCATTGAGCTAAATGAATGAATAAATGTAAGTCCATTTGTTTTATTCGTGATAAAGGATGACCATAACGGCTGGGAAACGTTACCATGTTCGGAGTGCTGGGGCTCAATCAGCAATAAAAATCAAACTCACTGCATATGAGCGTCGATGAAAAACCTGACGTTCTCACTCAAGCTCGGCCGACCTCAGCCTCGGCAATAAATAACTCACAGCTTTATAAAGTGCCTGTAGATTTTAAAGTCGTGTTCAATAAAGTTTAAATAGCACAGGGGGGCAATAACGCGGCTCGTATAAACTCAGGTCACAGCACTATGTAAATTCAGCACTCCCTCCTTCACTCTGTACAGTCAAAATAAAGCTCAAACAGGCTGTGAAAAGATCTGGCAACCACAATGAGTTAATGCTTGATAATATTAATATAACTACAGTATTTTAATGCAGCATTAGTGATTAGAGGAATCTTAAGAGAACTCATAGTAACCTGCTTGGGTGATCAAACAAGAACCAAGCAGACCCTGAACATGTACTCCAAAAAAACATAACTGTAACCCTGCAGAACCAGAACCTGTACCCCAAAAGAGCCAGAACTGTAACCGGGCAGAACCAGAACCTGTACCCCAAAAAACAGAACTGTATCCCTGCAGAACCAGACCCTGTACCCCAAAAGAGCCAGAACTGTAAATTAGCAAAACAAGAAACTGTAGTCCAAAAAAAACTGTAACCCTGCAGAACCAGAACCTCTACCCCAAAAAAACAGAACTGTAACAGAGCAGAACCAAAACCTGCACCCGAAAAGAACCAGAACTGTAACCGAGAAGAACCAGAACCTGCATCCGAAAAGAACCAGAACTGTAACTGAGCAGAACCAGAACCTGTACCCCAAAAGAACCAGAACTGTAAACCAGCAGAACCAGAACTGTAACCCCCCAAAAAACAGAACTGTAACTGTGCAGAACACAGACAGAATGCGGTTCTTTTAAACTGACGGAACACAGACAAATCTTGAATCTCTGACCTGACGAAACATTCAAACCAGAACCTTAAACCCAGTGGACAAAACAAGGACATTTAAGACTGTAGAACATATGCAGAACCAGGACCTTTAGCCTGGTGAGCCAGCTCTCAAAATCTGCATAAATTATAACCTATTTTTTACATCTTGTACCATTTTACACTGGTATAACCCAAGGCTAAGGTTGCCAAATGTTCTCTTTTTTAACTTCAAACTCCCTTTATGAGAAACTTATTCTAAACAGAAGCAAGATAATGAATGAATAAAACTGAATTACCTTTATTGCAGAAGTACAGAAGCAGTTCATATGATCACACTTGCTTTTCACTAAAATGTAGACAAAAGCTGACAATCACCCATATTAAATTTGCTATGAACGTGTTGTTAAATAAATTAGAGCAAACAATCAACTCTTTGTTCCAAGTGCACTGCGCACAGGAAACGACTGTAAACGTTTGTTTACGTGGTGTTCATTTATTTGTGATGTTAGTTTATTTACTTCACTGAACTTGCACATAATTCACTTTGTGCCTGATTTAAGGTAAACACAGCTGTTCCAGATGTTTAAAATTGCATTTATTCATGCAGTTATTTGTTGTGTAAGGTCGACTCACAATCCTCTCCGAACCCATTTTGCATCGTGTCCTCGTTACTTGAATGGCAGCAGCTTTACCGTTACACAAAGAATAGTGACTGCAGTGCACAAGCATCGTGATGTCTACATGCCCCTGTGTGTGTGTGTGTGTGTGTGTGTGTGTGTGTGTGTGTGTGTGTGTGTGTGTGTGTGTGTGTGTGTGTGTG
>JAUZST010054395.1:0-24236 GCA_034779995.1 Parotocinclus haroldoi | reverse complement strand
CACACACACACACACACACACACACACACACACACACACACACACACACACACACACACACACACACACACTCCTCAGTCTGTAAAGTGAATGGTCATTGATCAGATGGTTATTAAATGCAGTGTACCTGTACTAGATTTGATGAGAAATGTACAAATCGAACAAACCAGGTTTAAGTGTTGAATGTGGACAGTGCGAGTTCGAGTTCTCTAAGTGCTTCTGCTGCACTCACCATCCCACAATCTGTTAATGTGTTACAATCAGTGTGTGCTTACAAAACTATGCTTGCATAAGACCTCGGTGCCCACTGTTAGCTCCACTGCATGCCATCTGCAAGAACATAAAACTTGTTTTGAAACAAAATAAAACAGCAGCAAAAAAATACACAAGCGTGACTCACCTTACTTGGCTTCAGTTCGATAAATTAGACGTTTGGGGTGCAGAGGGTCTAGGAATGTATTAAGACAATCCAAATCTATGCATCCGACAGTTAACACTTTCTGTTTGGGCCCCAGGAGCTAGAGGCTGGAAAACCGCGCTGGATCGTGCGTCATGTCACAAACACTGTACGCACCAATGAAGATGCTGTTTAAACAAAGGGGGGGATGCGTATCAGAAACTATGCCACAGAGGGCACTGCTGAGGTGGGATGAGAGATCAGAGCTTTCTCACGCGGTGGAGCTGGAGTAACTCGTCCTAGCACGCACCGTGGGTTTGTAACCACACAGATCGAGTCTTTCTCAACAAAGGGTAACAGTTTTCAGGAGAAAGTGGAAGAAGGCTCAAATGAGGCAGTGCCGAGGTAACTGTGCAGACATGTCCAAACACAAGTGCTACAGTGCTCAAAATCTGCATGAACAGGACTAAACACTGTAGGCGGCAGGTCAGAGGGCTCTATCAGACAGCTCTGTGGGTTCGTGAGCTAATCTGTGGATTTATTCTGATTTTACGAGGTTTAATGATATCACAGTGGTGGTTCATCAGCTAATCTGAGATCATGAGTCACAAGCAAAGTTATAGGGCCTTTGCAAAAAAAACCGCATGGGTCTGTGAAAAGGTTTTTCCAGCCCGTTTTCATGCACTAATTATTCGGGTCAGCCTTTGGTGATGAAGCCGGTCCTGGAGTACAGAGGGACGCCCTCCATTCTGTCTCACCAATCTCAGACATGACAAATATCATATCAAATCAAGCCTCAGAAGAGGTCGCTGTTGCAACACCGGGGGTCAATTTCCCGTTCGACTTCCCCTCCTACAGCCACATACATGTATGTGATGTGAAACGGCCCCAAACTCTTAAATAAATTATACTAGGAAACAGAAAAAATCTATCTAGGGTATCTGTCCAGCCACGGATGCCATAAACAGGTGGCCACCTGAACAGCCAACCAATGCTTCAGATCCATGATATCTTAAAAAAAAAAAAAAATTACATATCACTTTCATCATACCACCTTCTTACGTGATTTTGGTTGCTGGGTTGTTTGGTGCCAGTGTTACTCATCTCACAGCCCGTGCGAATAAAACTTTCTCCCAATTCTCCCGACGTGGGTCTCAAGCAGTTCCTTAAGATCAACAGATTTCATAGCAAACAACTGTGTCGTTTGCTGAAAGGCCACTACGTATCTAAGAGGTAAGGTCAGAGGTAAGGTAAGCTACTGTATGCTAATTGAGTCAGGGTTCCCATTGCAAAACATATATTCAAAACTTGTGGCTCACCGGACACGAAGACAGACGAGAACCCTAACACACTCTCTCTTATGAGGAAAAAAAATTCCACATGCATAGCCAGACAGATTACGAGGGCGTGATGACGTCGCAGACTTTCAACAGAGATGGCCATTGAGACAGAGAAGAATGTCACCATGAGATCCATGCTTTGTGGAGACCACGTTCGAAGAGATTTCGGAGATTTTTAGTCCACACTGGCATGACAGTGTTAAGCAGCAGCTGCAGATTAGCTGCGCAACGATGACGCCAATTTATCGTTACATCCCAAAGGTCCTCTACTGCACTGGTTCTCAACCGAGAGGGGGCAAGCACAGTACGGGAAGGAAAGTGGGCCATCCCGAAAAATGATTCACTTGATGCGTGCGTGGCACCAGTGTTTATTTTTTGGGGGGGGGGAACAGTGAACTCACTGACAGTGAACTCACTCAGCACTCAGCAGTACCCCGACAGAGCTAGGAACACCTGAAATGATATAGATACGACAACATCAAGAGGGAGCCATTCTCCTCTGGGTGATACCTGATATGAAGTCTGGACTGGATAACAATAAAATACTCTATAATGCATCTCTTAATATCATGGGTCTGTCTGTACATTAAATGAAATGGTTTCTTATCATGGCACTTATTTGAGGTAAAAGGTTTTTAACTACTTATTTGCCGGCACCTGGTTAGTGGCATATTAATCCATACAAGGCAGTTATGGCTCAGCTGTTACGGTGCCGGAACACTGACCCCTAGGCTAAGGCTTTAGACCCCAGCACTAGTGAGATTAAACAGTTGGGACCTTAAGCAAGACAATAAAACCTCAACCGATTTTAAAGTTATGTTAACTAGAAGTCTTTTGGGACTTGGGACTACTAATGGGAAGGTCCTCAGTTCGCCATCCTGCAACTGATGCGTCTTTAAACAGGAGTCCTACCCTTAACATCACACTGTGTACAGTCGGTGATGCAGAACCTAGACTGAAATGGATGTCGACTAGACCCTATTTTAGGGACAGTCCATTTATGCTACTGGAATATAAATATAAAAGGTATGTTCACATGAAAACCGCGGTCAAACGATACGGAAAAGCTCTAGAGACACAGCTGAAAACAGAATGCTACCATCTACATAGCAAAATTGCTACAACACTGCGTCTTTAAATATGGAAATTCACTATAGAGTATAGAAAATAAAAATACAGTAATGTACTGGTATGATCGAGTCTAAGGGAAAGCTGTAACACTTAAGAGGACGGTATGATGGACCTGATACTTTTGTTTAATGGAAGCCAAAATGCATCAATAGACAGTATTACAAACAACATCAGAAGATCAGATAAAACAGAGACTCAATCACACACACACACACACACACACACACACACAATATAATGGACTTCCTCTATATATCAACACTGACATTATATTACTGAAGCCGATTATTATGGAGGTCATGTGTACAGCATACTCGATCACATTAGTCTGTGTGATTATTGACTAGTTGCAAAGTACAAATCCGATTATTACCCGAGTCATGTACACCCGAAGGTCTCCAGTTATTGGATTATTAAGTTGAAGAAAGCAGAGAAAGCTCCATGTGACCGACCGCTGCACTTTTATTGTCATTTTCATGACACGAGTCAGACTGAAACCAAAGCCTTCAGAAACCCCAATTATAATTACACGATGCGTTAACCATGCCAAGGCCAGTTATTGTAAAGTCGTTAGGCATGTCTTCCTCTTAGCTCTGACTCACTGAGTGAAAATAAACAACTCAGCTGGGGCGTGGTTAAGGAAACAGATTCTTTCCATAAGGTACAACAGAGAGAAAAGTATGTAAAGACACCTCCTTAACTAGTTTATTTTGCTTCTTGAACCACATGGGTTGGTAAGAGCTGCGTTAAGAAAGTCAAACAAAACACTCCATAGCAATAGACTGGCCTATACTGAAGAGCTCAGGGACTTTCAGTGAGGAACTCCTAAAATATCACAATTCCTGATTACAAAATACACAGAGCCTGACAAAAGACTTCATAAAATAAATCAAACGGCTTGAACTGACCTCGCAGCTCCATGAGCAAGTGCTTGTACATCTCCTGTGCTATACGTGCAATCTCACCGGACATTATATCCTGAAAATGTACCAAAGCTTCGCTAAACTACAGTGGACGTATCTAAAATACCACACTAGTAATGAGGGATGCATGAAATCCCTTTACCAAAGCATGCTAGCCCTTTACAAATGAGGCCTAAGATGTCTCAATGTTCTCATCAATGTTGCTCTGTGTAACTTCATACCAGACCTCTAACCACCCTGACCAACATACATAGCTCAGTGTCATTCCTCACACACAATAGTTAAGCCTCATTCCCTCCAGCTGCTGCAACGCTGGGCCAACCGTCAGCTCAGCCCGTTCAGCGCGTTGCCAGAATACCAGAGATCTCTAGGGGTTTATCACCCTCCACCCAGAATCTCTAGAGCGAGAAGGGCCAAGACCCCAATTGACAGCATGGCTGGAAAATACCGTGCATACCTTCATGGAAACCATGCTTCCAGCAGATGTTTATTTTTTTTATCCAGACCAGGCAGATGTTGGCGCTGGATGCCTGAGGTTCTGAATGTGCGAACAGAAGGTGTACTATCCCTAGCAAAGATTACGGCCTCGCCACCATCCACATGTTTTCCTTCGTAGCAAATAAACCAATCGCAGACGTGACTTTAAACAAATAATGTTTGATAGCTTAACATGCTGGCTTGGTTATAACTTTCTCAGCTTGGCAGGACAGGGACCAGTTTAGAAAATTTCCACCATAATGTAAATAAAATTAATTTAATTAATTAAGAGGGTGAAATATTTGTTTGCTAGCCATCTCATTGAGTTAATATGCCTTTTAGTTGAAAAAGCTTTAACACACTGTTCTATTGGCAGATGCAGCATAATCTAGTATTATTATTATTATTATTATTATTATTATCACTGCAGTGAGAGCGTAGTCCACATTTTTAATTCGATTCTTAGACCCCATCATGATACGAACATGGACCATTCATTTAACATCACTTCACAAAAGTCAAAAATTGATTATTGAACTGTTAATTGACGGCCTAATGTTCACGAACTGATTTAAACGCAGAACTTGGAGATAAAAGCCTGACAGCCTCTCACATCCATAGACAGATTATGGCGATTTTGGTCGCCGACTGATTTACAAAGGCTGGAGATCTTGATCAAGAACAAGACTCCTTTCGAGATATTTCAAACTTTTGAAAACATACACCTACAAACCCTTAATAATCAGGAAATAGAAATCAGTATAGACAGCCACACAGGCTGTAAAATAAACAAAGTGGCTTCTTAGGAACTGTAAATGAAAACCCCTACATCTACTGAAGTGTAAGAATCGCCTTCAGCTCTGCCACCCTGATACACATGGACATACACATCTCGTGTTTGGTGCTATACAGAGTGACAAAGCTCATTTTTTATGAGCCAAAAAAGACTTAAGACTTACGATCATTTTAAAGTTGGTTGATCCTTTTGGAATGTCAAGACTGACTGACGGCAGCTATGCTGCGTAAGCGATCGAGATGTCGTGAGCATGACCCAACTCGGACAAGACCTCTGGCTTCGTGATTTTGTTCCAACATTGGAAACTTGTCAGTGAAATCGCTTTGAAAGATGTGACCCCCAAATTCTACAATTAAACCAGAATGAGTACTGACTGTTGCGGAAATGACTTCCATCTCCCCTTCAAGGTCCTTTACCTTGGGTTGCTGATGTCTCACGAGATCCCTCTTGGCTTTGTTACCTTCTGGTTCTTCCTCTTTTAGCTATGCTAACTAACTACATTTTCTATTTTCTCGCCGAGCTTGTGTGCCAGATCCAGCCTCACACACCAAGATGTTCCTCCACATCAGCTCCACTCATAAATAGCCTACATGGCTAGCTTCGGAGGATTGGGTTTCCTTTTTGAATCTTGGTCCTTTCAAGATTTTTTCCTTATAATGTTTAGAGGTTTTTTACTTTCCACTGTCGCCCTATGCTCAATTTGGGATTGGTCATAGAAGACAACTGAATACTGTAAAGCTGCTTTGAGAATGACTCATTGAAAAAAACGCTATATAAATAAATCCGAATGGACTTAACCTGACATACATCCCCATATCATAAATTACTGAGGGTATTTGATTCGATCTTCGGGCAGTCATCTTTAGGCTTCTTTAAATAAGACATCATACTGAAGTTCCAGCATCATCTCCTTACGTAGATTAGATGACCTAGAAGTCATCAGTGAATATCATTTTCATCCAATCAGCCTCACTCTATCCACCGTCTCGTTGTTTTCTTCTGTTTGGGTGCTGCCTTTCATTTAGATTCTCCATGCATGGAATGTAAATCCCGTTTCATTTTCCCTGCATCCATTTTTGGACACAGCTGACTAAACAGTCAGTTCCAATTGGCATATCTCTTGTTGGAGCCATGTTTTATTTCACCTAAGTCCAACATCTTGTCAAGGTCTGTATGTTCTTCCTTTTACAGTCAGACTTTGCCACATTTAAAATCTTGTACAGGTATTAGTTTCAGAAACGCAATTTTCAAGGCGAGTCCATAACTTTTTCCACTTTCCAGTTATCCCATATTTTGCACACTACTTGACTTGGAATAGATGTGCCATTACTAAAAGATCATTTAATTTGTTTGAGGCGCTCATCACGAAGAGAGATGGCCATCGATTAAACAAAGATGGTTTGGCACTGTATCTGTAATTTGTTTATTTGCTACAAAGGGAAAAGTTGAGTTGAACATCCTAATTTGTGAGATTACAGAAATTCTCAATAATACGGGTCAGGGGATCAGGGTACTCACGGCAAATAGGCTTCGAGGAATTAATGTAGACTGAAGATGTAAAATATGAAAAGGCATAGAGAGAGGTAGAACTTTTTTTAAAAATGTAATGAGATGCGAATTCCAGTGCACAGTAACACCTACAGCGTCAAGCAACAGGTCAATTACTCCATTATTTAAATATTTTGATGATGATGAAAATCCAGAGCAAACCCCCCCTCCTTTCCTGTGGATGCAATAGAAAAGCTTTAGACCTTTTTTTAACAGATAGATAAAGCTTGAGTCCTGTTGACGCAATTAGCATTAATGGCTGGGAGCCCATGAAAACAGAACCAGACATGGTTTCGATCTCAGGATGGATTGATTTCTTTCTGACTTTTTGATCTCACCGACATTAACAAATCTTGCAAACCCAGACGGCGTTAGATGATCTAGAGCCCAACAAGAAGCGGCCGTTTCTCATGTTCCATGAATGCTAGTCAATGCTATGAATGCTAGTTAAGTGTCGGGAATTAGTTTTGGCCTGCAGAACTTTCGTTTTCTGATTAGTGGGCAGCTAACCAACACGGACTCAACAAAATCATCAAGGTCCTGAATGAACCAAATGCAAGATTGACAATTGACTATTTTGCAAGGTTAATATAGTCCTTTTGAGCTCATGGCAGAAAGTCTAGCAGGGACAAACTTTTAGTTAGAGCTCACGTGAAGAGAAATGGGGAACTAACAGACTAAGGGACGCCGTGAAGAGCACAGGCAGGGGTAAGAAATCAAGAAGTGAAAGAGAAATAAAAAATGAGAAATGAAAAGTAATGTTCCACTTGATCTCCGGCTGTAAAAAATAAATCATCCAAGTGCCCCATCCAAAAATAAATGTACCAAGTCAAAATGCAGCCGATGGTACAACAAGCAGAGAGAGTGTCTCCCTGTTTTAAGGCAGTGAAATTTCGCTCATGGCTGAAAAAAAAAAACCATAGCCACCTACGGTTAAGGTATGTTGTGTTATTCATTAGACCACAGCAGTCAAGTATAAGAGCTGGATTGTGATTCTACTGTATATTGTGTTGTACAACAGAGCAGTACCTGTTGTTATATAAAATTATAGTACCAATTATATAGCATAGTGTGGTAGAAGTATACTGTATCAATATGTTAAAAGTAGCACCAGTTTAGTGTGATAATAAAAGAGAGAAATAAGTAGTGCAATATAAGCTGAATAAGTTCTTAAGGGTGTAGTTATGCAGGGGGAGAGACGGATGATACAGCTCTGGGAAAGAAACTGTTCCTCAACCGGCTAGTCTGAGTTTTTATTGTCCTGTATCTCCGTCCTGAAGGTAGAGGAACAAAAAGATGGTATCCTGGGTGGGTTTGATCTTCAGCATTGTCTGAAGGTGGTCAGCCTACATGGAGTCAAGACTGAGTTAATTAATTGTGCCAAATTCTGACCCCACCGTTTGGAGCAGATATTGAAATTCATCACACCAGGCCACGGAAGCCTGTAACCCTAGATCACTGTTCAGTAGGATCAGAACTGGATGTGGTCTTCAGTCAGGGTAATGAAACTGCTCTTTTAATTTCCTAAATTGCAGCCTTCTGGCTCGCTCTTTCAAGACTGGCCATTCTCCTTTGACATATTGAATCAACAAGGCAGTTCAGGCCACAGCCTAGACGTCTGCATTCGCGCAGACGATTTTGGGTTTACCAATGTAGGAAATGCGAGATCCAACCGTGGCAGCTTGGCAGAGGTGTGCTTTGAACCCTGGACCATGAGGTCCAGAGCCCAGTACCTCAATCACTAGGCTAACATATACATTTAGATAAAAGCTTCAAACAGATTATATAGATCATGCAACTATAAACGCTTCACATTTATTTATCAAAATGTGTGTAAATGGAGTAAGCCTATAAGCCACACCTTTATTTGTCATCTTTTTCTATTTAGGTGTATGCTGCAGTTGCGTGCAGACCTCTACCACAGACACGCCACCATCTGGCTAAAACGTATCATTTATTTAGGCCGAGTCACAAGCCACAATATTATGATAATTATTTTTCTTGTTTGTTTTTATGACTAGTTTGCAAATCAAAACAGTAATCAGACTAATATAAAACAATCAAATATGGCTCTGAAGTCCAGGTCGCCCATTAATCACGAATAGCAGAAAAAAAATGTAATCATTTAGGACTTAAATGATTAAATAAATACCTCGTGGGGGAAGCACATTAAAATGCTTCAACTAATTTAATACGTCATTTAAAGAACAAACACTTGGTGGAGTATGGGTGAGTTTGAGGCCCACTGGAGAGAATTTTAAGTATTCAGTATTAAGAATTTCGGTATCAAAATTGGCAGCATAAAACATGATCAAAATGAATATAAAGTGCATTATAAGAAAATAAGAATGGCAATTCAGAAGGAGCCGTGCCACTCCACCCTGGAATTGAGTCCAGAACCTTCTTGCACCGAGCCACCGATTGTAGTTGCAAGCAAATGCTGTTTTCAGTGTTCAAAATGACTAATGCTTTTTTTTTATTGTGTCATTAGCCACACTTCTGTGTTACTGCACTGCTAACTAACCCACTCTCACCCACTCTAGGATATTTGTTTAACAATGTGCCTATCAGAGAAAACATGAGCCTGGACAGTTGTAGTTGAAACTTCTTGGGATGCTGGGTCAGCACTTTCAGAACAAGAAATAAAATGGCTTTAGTTTTGCAAACGTTTTGCAAAGTCAGACTGCACAGACCTTATCTAAAATAGTGATACCACTCTCACCATGCACTTATATAGAGAGTCCTAATGGCTCAGGAGTTTATAAAGTCTGGTACCAATAAGCATGTCCAACTAAAACCTATTTTCCCAGTATGATGTTTCTTAGCATCATCAATTGACCGTCTTGACCCAAGACTGCATGGCTTCATGCACCACCCCTACTCGATAATCGAGGTGTTCTAGAAGCATATATACTGCACACAAAATTAAATGAAACTTAAATTAAACCGCATATATTTTAATTGCGGATGATTAGGCTCTGAATAAGGAACTGACAACCGTTTGTTACGCTACGGTTTACTCTAAAATAGGCTCTTACTTGAACTGGTGGTCCTTGGTGCTGCGTGTCTTGGCCAGGAACCTCTCAGCCAGCTTCTCCAGGTTGCGGGAGTAGTCCATCTCAATCTCAGCTTTTTTACGGAAGAAGTCCTGCAGGTCCTGGAGGAGTTGCACACGGAGCTCGCATTGTTGGTCCAAACATTTGAGCTGCTCCACCAGCTGAGCCCGGATCTCTGTTAAGGATAAGGAGAGATTTACACATTAGAATGGATAGAATATTATGGTCTTTAGCATCGGGGACACTAAATAAAGTCACCAAAGGGCAGTGCTTTTCATTAAATATGCCTGTAGATCTAGCAATTGCCAGCGTACGCCAGTGTTTACAATAGTAGTGTTTCTTAGTTTTAGTAAGTGAGGTTTGCTTCAACTTAAGTGCCCTGCCACTAACGAACTAACTCTACAATAGCTGGGCAAATATCAGTAGAGTTACCCTAATTAAACAATAGTTTTAAGGGGCAATGTCATATCAAGCAACCCCATCAATAAATTGCCCTCAACCCCGTTTAGTTTACAACTACTAATTTGGTCATGACAAGCTTTTTTTGCATTTGGAGGCTCTGAAAGTGAAAAAAAGTCACAAGAATGACAATTATTAGTTTTGTGTCTCTAACAGCGTGAGAGAAAAGCAGTTTTAGGTGGTGTGAGCTTTGCGGCATGGCGATCTATGATCACAACAGACCCCTTGCTAGTGGACTGTGGAAGCCTAGTGGTTAAGGTACTGGGCTCTGGAACAGAAGGTCTAGATTTCAAATCCAACCTCTGCCAAGCTGTCACAGTTGGGCCCTTGAGCAAGAGCCTGAATGCACAACTGCTTGGACTGTAAGACTGTATGAGTTGTAAGTCGCTCTGGATAAGGGCGTCTGCTAAATGCTTTAAATGTAAATGTATTGCACTTAAAAGATGATCAGTTGGTGTCCCTTACACCATTACAACACCAGCAGCCTGAAACGCTGACACACGGCAGGACGTGCCAATGCTTTCACATTTTTCATGCCAAATTCTGTTCCTGCCGTCCGAATGTCACTGCACGAATCAAGACTGATCAGACCAGGAATTCTCCTGTTGACCCAGTGTGCTCTTCTGGCACTGTAGCCCATCTGCTTCAAGGTTCAAACTGCAGTGCATCCAGAGCTGCTCTTCTGAATATCTTGGTTGTAAGGAGAGGCTATTTGAGTTACAGTTCGTACCAGTCTGGTCATTCTCCTCTGACCTCTGGCAACAAAACTGCTGCTTACTGGATAGTCTTTTTCGGACCATTCTCTATAAACTATAGAGATAGCTATGCATGAAAACCATAGTGGATCAGCAGGTTTTGAAACACTCTGATCAATCCGTCTAGTGCCAACAACCATGTTTTGTTCAAAGTCACTTAAATGACCTTTCCTCCCCATTCTGATGCTTGGTTTGAACTTGAGCAGGTTGTCGTGACCATTTCTACGTACATAAACCCATCAAATTCCTGCCATGTGATTGGCTGATTAGATGTTGTGGAAACATGCCGTTAAGCTTTATGAAGTATGAATGTCTAAAGTGTAAGGATTTAGTAGAACCTTTACAAAGGCTATCAGCACAATGACCTTTTGAGACTACTTCTCATAGCTACAATTAAATACATTAGAACTTCTCTGCTTTTTTTCACGTTCTGACAAGTCCTAAGCCCAGATTTAATACCTTATTAGGGTAAGAATGTAGGTCAAGAGATGCCCCCAAGCTACTAGAGAAGCTACTTTTCAGGTCGCAACAACTTTTTAAAAAGAAACAACCTCTTCAACAACATTTCAGCACTCAACCCACCCAGGAATGCACTGGCAGCTGCTTCGTGTAGAAACAGCCGTAAATCAGCATTTCAGCAAATACCAGGCCTAATGAGAAACCTTTAAACACAGTCCTGCACAGTCACAGTACAAGATACTGTATCTCCACAGGTGCGCCCTGATTTACGACGGGGTTACTTTCTGAGAAACCCATTGTAAGTTGAATGTATGAAACTTTAAGCAAGGCCTATCTTAAAAACACAAACTCAAATCACTTACATTATAATCAAATGCTGACTATCATATGTGATGTACTAAATAATGAAAGGGAAAGCGAAAAAACAAGAATCTAAATGGTTAGTCCAGAGTTAGCAGAGATCAAGTGAAAGCTTTGAGACTTCTGATTAGTTGATGTTTTAATTACTGTCAGTTTATGTTTCTGGTAACCCTAACCCTTTGGATATAGTGAAGATGCTGAAAAGGTAAACAATGGAAGCCTCATTTCTTTCCATTTCCTTCTTCAGTTTTGCATATTCAAATCTCGCCGTTGTCAGTTTCACAGAGTGGCTCTACTGGCCCGGTATCTGCAGCCTGGATGGGGGTTTGCCTCCGAGTTCTCAACTGTCTCACATGTAGTGTTAAATGCTACAATATAAAATAAACAACCATTGATCCATAACTAAGAACTAAATAAACATGAACACGTTCTGCTTCCACTATTTTTCCCCAATCACCGTCGTTTGGATACCCGGTTGGGTTTTAAAATATCCCATAGAGGGAATTTGGAGACCTAGACTGACTTTTTCTTTCAGAAAGATTTACCAAGGAAGCTCAAACATTTTCATAAGGCTATACCTAAGCACCCTGTTTAGCTCTTACACTCAAGATACGTGTGTGCACCAGTGCAGCATGCACTCCATAACCAGTGTTAATACAATTTAAGACACCTATAAAGCCCTAAAAAGAAATTTACACCAGCAATGGTAAGCATTTTGTGGTTAAAGCAAACCCCTACCGCTGTTCACCAAACACCACCTTCACAGTTAGTGCTTCACACAGCCACCTGGAGTTGTTGAAGGTTTAGAAGAAGAGTAGGTGGGTTTTGCTGGCCCATTACCCTTCAGTGGGGCTAGGGGAGGGGAGCGTAGATGTATTTGTTGCAGACATTCAGACGGGCAAAATGCAAACATGTTTCAACATGGGTAACTGCTAAGTGAGTTAAACACAACAATGGCATTTGCTGTATATACAGTCTAAGAGAGATGGGTTGTAATTACAACTATCCAAACACCCCTTCCAATGCCATGACCCACTCATGTTCCATGTACGAATATTACTACTTAAGCCTGGCTTAGGCTTCATCCTTAGTGCCTCAGAGGGTCACCGGTAAACTTGTGTTAGTGGTTTAAAGGAGCAGTGTAACTTCTTTAGCTCTATTACCAGTCTAAGGGAATATGAAAAGGCACTAAAGTGGCATGTTGAACAAAAAACAAAAAACAAAACCACTCTCGCCTGGACAAGGTAGAGAGTTGGGGCTGTTTCCAAGGGAAGCATACCTTAAGCAATGGTTAAACACGAGGAGTCGTATGTTGTCTTGAAGCAGACCATAGACTGCATCACAAACTGCATACATGCTATTTGCTCAAACCGTGTCACCCCACTGCTACTGGTTTGACTGGGGTCAGCATTCAAGACCTTTCTCGGATCATTCTCAGCACTGCAGTGACACAACAGTGCTGCTGGAGCTTACAAACGCTGCGTTCATTCACTGTGCACCATCTGCCTATAGATTTAAAGCCAGAGACGGGAGCTCATATGTTGTTACACAGTTTATAAGTCATCCTCTAATCCTTTAATAGAGCTTACAGGATGCTGATGCTGCTCGACCTTTTCAGTAGCTTTAAAAACTCCAGCAGCACTGATGTTGAACGACCCACCACCTAAATAGGGCCTTATCTGCGGGGTCCTGACCATTAAAGGACAGAGTAAAGGGGAGGAACAAAGAAATTAGAGAAACGGTCTGTAATTGTAGAACTACGGCGTGCTTCTATATGGGAAGCGGATCTGATAAAATGGACAATGAGGGTAGAAACAAGGCAAACACTTAAAGTGGCCAGAGAGTGTGCATAACACAGAAAGAAAACATTAGCCCTCCTATCAATTGTCACATACAGCACCATCACCAGCTTTATTAACATGCATACGCATAGCTTCAAAATAATTAATTTGATTTCATTTTAATATGCTAATCTCTCCTAAGCTCTCTTAAGCTCCTGCTTGGTGACTGCCTCACGTTGCGTTACGCCGAGATCCATTAAACCACCAAAGTGTAGTAATTGGACTGCCCTACCAATAAAAAAAATCCATAAATCAAACTTACAATTATTAAGTGGATTCGCACAGGAACTGTCGCTATGGGTATAAAATATGTTCGCAAAGACACATTAAATATGAATGCACGGAAAGTTTCAAATGAATGCAGGTCATTGAGCAAAGGAGGGATACAAGCCACATAGCTCCCTTAAAACCTTAAGCACAGCTTAGACAGGATGTAAAAAGATTTGGCAATCTGCAGACCTAAACTCCGTCAGCATATATGAAATGAATCAGCTTTACCTTTGCATTTTCGGCTATAGAGAAACCTGATGGTTTTGGACTCCATCGCACTGTGCCATGCCACTATCAGAGCAGGGTGGAGGTCTGAAAGTCAGATCGCCAGCGCTGTCTGCTCTATTGTGATTTAAGCTGAGACGGCAGTTCCACTATGACACCACAGAGAAGTGGGATTTTCGCTGTCAGTTCCACACAGCAGCAGATGTGAGGAGTATGAGATAATACGGCACACATTTTGGGCTTCCAAGGACTTTTCGCTTTGGTTTTTCTAATCACTAGACAATGTGCTCACGTTGACGAGTTTTAGTTTCACGTAAAAAGCAGGTGAAAGTCATAGCAGCAGATGAACGCAATCTGAAACCGAAACGAAACTTTACCACTGAACTTCATTTCAATCTTTCTGAGATATAGAGCATAATCTTCATACTATAGCCTTTTTTTTCCACCACGTTTCCATGTTAGAAAAATGTTTTTTTGCTCCCCTACCATTAAGTTAATTCCTGATCAAGCTTGGCCAACTTGGCATCCCAATAAAAACTGCCAGTCTCTGCTGTTGCTCAAGTGTAAGGGGACACCTAGTAACACTAATTACTTTGATAGAAGCTGTTTTTAATACTTCATACTAATTTCTTGTATTCCTGGTTGTATTGTAATAAACAAAGACTGAGAAATAATTATATAATAATGCTAAAACAAATAGCTATATCTAGTCTAATGGTGACTTTAGAACAGAGCTGAACAGCCGATTTCATCTGGTATTGTTTTAAATTAGATTCATTAATTTAGCAGATGGTCTAACCCAGAGTGACTAAGTCGTGGGGTGGTCCTTGTTCAAAGACCAAACAGTGCCACACCACAGCCTTTTAGCCCTTTGTTTAAACTCTTTTAGCTCTAACTTGTGCTCCTTGTGTGACAGAAGTTACAACTGCGAGCACAGATCAAGATAAACACGATTAACATGCACCCTTAATCATCAAGTAAATCACATTACGATCCAGTCACCAACCAAACAATGGAGATCAAACAGAAGGGGCTCTACTGGTTTAGGAGGTCAGTAAGACATCCTGGACCTAAATCATGTAGGGTTTACATAGTGATCTGCAGATGTTTTTTTTTTTTTTTCGGTTTATCTAATCAATGATGAAGAATTCGATTTCAGTTGTGTTTTGAGTGCCTCTAGTCAGCTAAACAGTCTCTCTCCACATTGTACATTACTAATGTGGGAATAGCGATACTACTGATGCAGGAGTGCCGTTTGCAATACACATACGGTGAAAAATACCCAACCGAAACAGCATCACCCCATGAATATGCAGAATCTGACAAAACAAACAAAGGCAACACGGTTAGCACAAGCCAGCAGCCCCTGCTGTCTTTCTTTAGCAAAAAAGACATTTCCGTTAAAAGAGAAGCTGAACAAAAATGCTTCTTGTATGCTGTAATTTACAATTCTTAGACAGAAAGAAAATCAGAGTCAGCCGATCGTATGTGAAAATGCCAGTTTTAAGTTTCCAAGACTGCAAAAGTAAAACCCCTCCAGTTTCACATCATTATCAGACGTTTGCAGTCAATATCGACCCCACGAGCAGCCAGCGAAAATGCAATATGTTATTGTGAGTGGCACAATAACATATGTTTTTTTTTACCCCGTTTCAGACATGCGTAACTCAGTAATAAATAACGGACCCACCAAGCTTTTTTGCTCTCCCAAATGTAAGCAAATGAAGAAATATCATTGGTAACTGGAACTGATAAACTGGACAAAAAGAATACTTTAGATACGTAATACTTCAGCTGAGCCTTGGGCACAGGGATAACATTTATTCACTGTGCACGGTGCCATTTTGACATTCCTCACGTAATGATATTAAGAGGGCCTGCACGCTAAAAGGAAACGGCCTGTAATTTCTCAGCTACAGTAAGATAATGACCAGTCTGGCCTGCCGGCTTGCATGTTTTGTCAACACCTGTCACATATAATTTGCCACTTGCTATATAATTTAGCGCAACAGGAAATGAGTCAGTGTCTCATCGCGGCACCAGATGAGGCTCATGAAGACTTTTTGAAGCATCTTGCAATGTCTATAAATGATAAAGGAATTTGCTGTACTGGTGTGACGGCGTGACAGAACAATGAATTAAGCGGTCTGCATTCACTCCGTTTTGACCAATTAGCCTTCATTAATAAATACGTTTACTTAACGGCCACTTTATTAAAGGCACCTTGCTAGTACCGCGTTGGTACCCGTTTTACCTTCATTAACTGCCTTAATTCTATTTGGCATCGATTTGTTCCATAATGCCATAAAAACACCCGACGGAGATTTGTCAGCTGCACACAGTGATGGCCCAATATTGGATTGAGATCTGGTGACTGCGCAGGTCATTTCGAGTACAGTAAACCCATAGTCAAGAAACCAGTACGAGACGATTTAAGATGGTGCCAAAAAAAATGGGGCTGCTGTGATCATGAACGGATGGACATGATCAGCGACAACAATCAGGAAGGCTGCGGCATTTGAATGACGCTCAGTTGGTATTAAAAGGGCCGAAAGTGTGCCGAAGTAAAGTCCCTCACACCACTGCTCCACCAGCACTATGAGCCGTTGATACAAAGCGGAATGGATCAAAGCTTTCCAACAGCAGGAATCAGATTTTCCAATCTTCTGTTGCCCAATCTTGGCGTTCAAGTTTTTAGCATCAAGTTTGGCTATTGGTCCGCTCTAACTAGTCTGGTTATGCTAGTCTTGACCTCTGGCATCAAACAAAACATTTTCTTTTCTGGACCATTTTTTAAAAACCCCGGAGATGGTTGTGTGTGAAAATCCCAGTAGATCAGCCCAACCACCAGGTATCTGAAATAACCAGACCAGCCCATCTAGCACAAACAAATCCCCAGGGATATCCTACTTGACAGTCCATTAGATAAACAGTTAAGAAATAACTACTATTAAACTGTCCTTTGCCAAGAATGATCTTTGTTCTCCATAGCTGAATGGCAGACGTTTTACATAACAGTGGCTTTGAAAGGTCATAGGATGGTTTTGACACATACTTTTATGGGCTAACGAGTGTCACAGTCAGATTTGGTGCACCACATGCCAACGCATTCAACAGCACTGGGATATTATTATGCCATAGCCATTTCAATAAGTGATTTGGCAGATTTCTGTGGCATCGGTACGGCTCTTACCAGTGCTGCTGTCAGCAAGCCTGAAGACGACCACAGGCACAGACCAGACCGACTCAGATTTTCCATAGGTAACACTGTAGAATGCAGACAGATTTAAGGAAATACCTTCACGAAGGCCTTTTGGCCATTCAGTTATTCTCGAGTCCTTTTATTGATGTGGGTTACATGGAAAAGAAAACCATGAAAGCAGATGGAAAACTTCTCTCTTGATACTCCCTGGGAGAACTTTGAAGCAGAAAGCTCTGACAATCACGCAAATACAATTTCTAAATAAATATATATCTGGAACAATGATTTTCTTACAGCTATTGATCAAAAACGTCTTCACAGTAGGTGGCGGTAAACTGGGAGGGAAACAGGTAGAAGAGTAGAAGATGGCGGAGATGCAACAACGACCCACATGGACAGCACAGTACTTTATAAATTCAGTTCATTTGTGTAAGGAGCTTTAAACTTCAGTTAGTAAAAGCTCATAGTGTGCGTTTTACAATTCTGTTGTACATTTTATGCCCGGGATTTGGAGTAAAAGTGTTCCAGCGGTAAGGCTGTGTAACAGTGCGACCTGAGTGCGGTGGGTTTGACACCTTTGCTTGCACCCTTGCAATAACTAACTCTTATCAAGGCTGTAATGAAGAACAATTTGAGAAAGTCTGTAGTGTTTAGTAGTTTGCAGCTTATGCCTAAAGGTACAAACCTAAAGCTAATGAGAAAACAGTGCAGCAGCCTAACGTATGTAGACGTGTTTCGGATGGGACCCCAGTCCAGCCAGGAGCAGTCGTTTACATTTACGTCATTTAGCAGACGCCGTTATTAAGCACGACTTACAACCTGGACAGTCTTACAATCCAAACAATTGGTTAAAAGCCTTGCTCAAGGAGCCGACAGTGGCAGCTGGGCGGGCAGGCATGGGATTTGAACTGCCACAGTCCAGTTTGGCTAATCACTGCAGGCCATGGGGGGGTGACCTGTCTCTACACCCAGAAACAACCAGGAAGCACTGCTGACACTCAAACCCAAGCATGCAGCAGCCCATACAAGGTCCATACACAGATTATTACTCGTAAGTTACCTCTATAAATTCAATATACATTCATAACAATTACAAAAGGGTTTAGGCTTGCTCAAAAGCCCAGCTTGGCAAAGCCAGGTATTCAACCCACCATGTTTACATTTCTAGCATTTAGCAGACGCCCTTATCCAGAGCGACTTGCAACACATACAGTAACACAATCCAAGCAACTGTGGGTTAAAGGTCTTGCTCATGGACCCAACAGTGGCAGCTTGGCAGAGGTGGGATCCGAGTCCAGTACCTTGAGCTACAACAGTGCGTCACTCATGCTCTGATCATTTCTACTTTCTAGCCTATATGCTGTAAGGACAACGCGCACCAATAACCAACAACAGACATGAACGTATGTCTGAACGGAAGACAAATTCCATAGTTTTTCTATGGTTCCTATGGTGATTTGACTTCTCAAACATCTAAAATAATGGACTCCTGCCTGGCAGAACTGAGACTTGTCTAGTTTTGTTTAAAATTCGCTCAAATCAGGCTCCTTAGAGATACTCTCGCTTTACAAACCGACTGTCTGAGTGGGCGGAGAATAAAATCCTGGAACGTCACCACTGGGCAACGTCTCCAGCTGAGAAATCAATCATGTGCACTTTTCATACAGGGCAGCCTACGATGAAACACAAACCGATTACGTTCCCCATTACAGAGTGGAAAGACAATGAAATGCAAGCTGGTGAATAAAATCTCAACATGCAAACACTTTGGCCATGTCTCTGGATCCCTGGTGTATCACTTAAATACAAATCACATCCTTTCCAACACTGAAAGCCTTGTCCTAGTGGCCTAAATCACCAATGACCTTTATGGTAAGCCCTCTCATATGCATTAGATACACATTGTGGATCGGTATGCCTGGTCAAAGAGCAGTGACCCATAACCTTGGGTGTGCACTCAAGGCAAAACCAGTTCCTTGTTTCCCCTGAGTATGCAATCGCTGATCAGGCCTCGCTGATGGACATGCTCAGTTAAAACAATAGGAACCAAATCCAAAAGCAGTAAGTGAGGATCAAAGTCTTGCTGAATTAAAACGGCTTTCCAGACTGAAGCCATGTTAATATAGAGCCTTCATGGCCATTTAATAAAGCATCAAGAACAGATCAAGAGCTCTTTTGCTCATCATGCTCAAAGGTCATGAAGACAAAAAAAAAAAAAGCAGCAAGTTTAACTAGAACACAGATGCGATAAATCACAGCCTTTTTTTGCCACCCCAAGCCGGTTTGTTAGGCACGGAAGAACCTAATCACCAATGTTACACAATATGGTGGTCCTGTTTTAGCTCCAGAGGCTCTGTGAGCATTGTTAGGACAAGAAATAAAGTGCTGCCAAGAAAATACGGCAGCACTCCCTAAAATGTCCAAAACAAAAATGTCCCAATGTATCCAGTGTCCCTAATCTATCCAGAAATTTCACAAAAAGTGGCACAGCGATTACAGAATGAAGCTTTTGCCATGACGTGGGGCTGTGAGATATGTACCATGTACATGTACAACACCATGTTAATTGTTTTTTTTGTTTTTTTTAAATCAGCTCCCACCGTTCGTCATCCAAGCTGCCTCTCCCCTTAGTTTAGCCACACCTAATACCTGCCATGTCACCTTATGGTCACTGGGTGCAGGTTCCAGATTCCAGGCATAAAGCCACAGCATGGGGAGACGACTCCTCCAAAATGACATGTTCCGGTTGATGAAACCGGTGCCACATGAACCAGGAGACCTGGGATTAACTTTGCGTCATGCTTCTGACACCTTATGAAACTACAGGGGTCTGGCCTGTGAAAAACACAACCTATGAACGCAAAAAAGCGCACGTAAGCACAGCTGAACCGTTGTGGTGATTTAAGTCATTTGTAGGGGCCAGGCCAGTCGGAGACTGTGGCTTTCCCCGGCAGGGTGATATAACAGACCGCCTGCATTTAGCAAGCACCAAATTATAGACATCAAAATGATCTCTGTCTGCCGGACTCTCCATCTCCCTTTGTTCCTACAGTCATGTCAGAGCCTTTGTTTTGCAAGCATTACAGCACACACTGTAGTTCTGGTTCTCCACTAAACCTGTAGGAGCAGGCTTTAATCTGTAGCAAAGTCAGGGAGTGAAATACAATTTGTGCACATAAACTTGATCACACTCACTCACAAATGTCATCGACTTTTTGTCCCAGGCGTTTGTCACTTACCCACTGTAATGGCCAGTAACATGTGCACTGCCTCCTCAGAGAGCACAGGCGCACCTTTGCACTGTGCAGTAGCAGAGAGTGCTGTGCTGAGCTAGACATATGCCAGGAATACTGGAACCAGCTCATTTATTTTGTATATCCTTTTTATTTCTGCTAGAGCTTTAACGCCGCCGAGCTTTGATTCTCAAGTTCGTGTACGAACGTCTAGAAAAGCTACAAGATCAAAATGTATTACGGTTGATAATAAATACGGTAAATAAGCAGAGTAGTGAAATGTCCGCCAATGTGAGAACGAGTTTCCATCTCTTCTGCGTGCTTATATTTCATCTGCCAAAGCTCAGTGCTGTCGGGGCTGGTGTGGAAACCTAAACGGGACGACACCAAGCGTTACACTGCACGCCTTCGTCCCAAACATTTCCATTGTTTTTACTGTGTAGCTGCACCTGTATTTGTTTCTCATTGTTTTCTGTATGTAAAGCTATTGCTGTTCTATATGAAATGTACCTTAGGGTTAATATTGTGAAGTGTCTGGAACATGCTACGCACATGCTAGAACTATGTGGCATTTTCTGGCAACAACAACACTGTGTGTATCCTGGTGAGATCAGAACAAAGGCGTGGAGTGTGTACGTATGCATCCAGATGGATTTACGGCGTGTCCGCTTTGCAGCCCATCCTTTGACACACAGTTAGTTTGTGTAATAGAGACGAATTGAGCTGTATGCACGTGTGTGTGTGTGTGTGTGTGTGTGTGTGTTCCAAACTTTTATAGCTGCTACTATAACAATAATGGCCTGCTGGTGTGATTGCGTCATGGGAGCCAGTTGAAGGAAGCCCTCCATTCATCTGAGCAAACAGGAAGTGAAGGACAGTCTGGGAGGAAGTCGCTTGGCTTTCCTTGGAAACAAGGGATTAGCACTGGCTTTATAACTAAAAGGCCTCCCAAATCATGTAGATTAACTTGAGGAAAGCAATTTTGGAGCTGGCATAAGTATGTGCACGTTAAACTCCCTATCAGTAACACCACTAAGCTAGGAGATTTACTGGTTATTGTCGAGACAATTTCCAACGCTAGCACAGTAACGCTAAAACGTACTGTGCAAAAGTCTTAGGCCACCATTACGTTTGCTGTTTCGGTAACGGTATAATGACCATACTGAGCGTGAGTGGCACCAAAAATGCCCCCCAAGACTTCCCAAAAAAATACTTTGGCACTAGTCTTGGGATTTTTACCCTGTTCCCCATTTTCTAGGCTGCAATACCCTCATAAAAGGCCATTTTCCTGTTGCTCCAATGTAAGGGGAAGACATATAGATATGTACTTAGTTTTTATATTGTACACAAAATGTACACATATGTTATACGTGCACACGTCACTACTAGTACCACGGTGCTGTACCCGAACCCTATAGAGGTTGCATAAGGAGTTGTGTCTCCCGGCACAGTCTTAAAGCGTGGGGAGGTAATTTCAGGAGGCAAGAACTCTTGTGCTTTGGTGTATTTGCATCCCTAAAAATACATTTCTGCTATGAGAATGACTTTGGTTGAAGAGAGAGTTACATTTAGGGATTTTCTATATATTTTATGTGTACTAGCAGCCTTATTTATGCTAGCAGGCAAACAAGAGAGGCACAAACAAACAGCCTGGCGTTCCCATGATAAATGTTTCTCATATACTGTCACGGTTTCAGAACGAGGAAACACTCATTTCAACATAGTACTTTCCACTGGAAATTCACTAAATAAAAACATTTCTTTAATAATGTGAAACCATGAATCTTTTGACCAAGTTACTATATTACACGATGAAAACATGTATCCCAGAACCAGACAAATACATTTGCGAGCATGACTCGCCTCCGGTCCATCCTGCAGTTTTCATCTGCAGCCCAACAAAATTTACCACAGTGTGAAATCTATTAGTTGTAGGCATGCCAAATGTAAACCTCCAAAGAAACATGTGAGGGAGTGGACATATGGAAGATAAGGTTTCAAACCAAACTGCCGGATGGAAAGAGCGCTTGAACGGATAGGCTTAAGATGTCCAGTGCCATATCCAGCATTATTAAAAGCTTACAAATCAAAGTCGCGGAAAATTGGACTTGCCAAGCTTTCCAAATACCTAGCCTCCCATTCAGTACCTTCTTATGGATCAAGAACAGCCTCGTTATGGCCATTTGTGCCCTGAAAACCATTTCAAGCAGCATATGGGACAAAACAGATGGAAAAGAAGGAGGTGGTGAAGGTGGAAGAGCGATGATGGAGGAAGGAAGCGAGTGATTGCTTGTTGTCATGTCACCTCTCACTATGCCAGCGAGCCATCAGAATCAAGTGGAAATAGCTAGGGTCCCATTACAGAGCAGCTGCCAGAGCAAACTCGACCGGCACAAAAGAGGAACGAATGAACAGGAAGCCCATCTGCATGAGTCTGCGCCATGAGGCTCAAAATAAATCCAAGCTGACTGAGTATTACCATCAACAGTTTCCATAATCATGCCCAAGATTCCTGCGCTCCACCCACGGGACCAAGGTAAGAGCCTAAAATCAAACCATGCAACGTTAACAATCGATGGAATTTTAAAAAAAAGGGTAAGTGGAATGCCGCTGGCAACCCAACATTTTCTCAAACCCTCCCCTCTGTTTGGTGTGGCTCTTCCCAAGCCTAGACAATGGAAGATAATCTACACAACTCAAGCAACTACAGTACCCACCCGCGCACACACGCACACACACACACACACAGATACAGTTATAATAACAGGAAGGAAGTGCCATAAACAGATGGTAAACCCAAAGTTACGCGTATGGCTTGCATGCCAATAAAGCTTATTTGTCAGCTTATGCAATCAGAAAAGCTGCTGCATAAGAAGTCGTCTCAATGCCATTATCCAGTAATAAGGCAGTAAAGCTACAGTAAATGTATGAGATAAAGACCGGGCTAACAATAACACGTCATAAATTATGTTTCCAACATTTATCCTTATCAAGGGCAATTTATAACCAAGCTGAGCAGTTAACGGTTACTGCTTCTGTTCAAAGGCCCAACACAGCTCAAGTTTGAACTCCTAACCTCCCAATTAGCAGTTCAGAGCCTAAACCACTGAGCCACCCCCATCCCCCAGTCTGAAAAAAAAGGGGTTGGGGTTGAATTAGTGCAGTGGAAATGAGCTTTGGCAGCTTGATTGCCTTAACACTTGTCCCCAGAGCTAAGAAACAAATGTATTTGAACTGCCACTTGTTAATACTACTAACTGTACCAACGAAGACTGATTATTACGAATCCCAAGTTTCTTTGAAAGACTTGGCCAATATTGGTGGTCCTTAAATTACTGCTTATCTAAAAGCAAAGAATGACTTGTTTAATTAGTTAGCTCCTGATGGCTTTCTAATGTGGACTGGTGGATTAGAGCTTTTGTACCAATAGCCCTTTCTGTTATACTAAAAACTTTGGGTTCTTGCTAATGCGAATACAGATACAAGTATAATATACTGCTCACAGAAATAAGAGGACATTTCGTTTGAAAATATCCCTTATTTCTTGTAAGCGGTGTAACATTACAGTTCTTTCAAAGCACGTTTAATTTATTTTCATAACTTCCTGATCAAAACAAAATAAAATATAATCGGTTAATAGGACCAGCTGCTTATTCGGACCAAATCCTAAAGTACCGAAACATATCCTATTTGGACCAAAATTCCGTTTAATCGGACCAAAGAAGGTGAGAAGCGAATAAGAAAAAGAAGCCACGAGTCGCCAC
>JAUZST010054386.1:0-24237 GCA_034779995.1 Parotocinclus haroldoi | reverse complement strand
ACCCGTCTATGAGAGCTGCTTTGGTGGTGTAGGTCTTCCCAGGTTTGCTTTCATCGGGATCGTACCAGTCCGAAGTGTCAAAACGATCTGCTGGAATTTCTACTGCACAGTTTTTCCCTTCATATAGAACCTTCCAGAAATGGTCAGTCCCTTCACCTGGGGGTTTACAAGGATTAGGGTTGTTAATTTATCGTCTAGAATAAAGACTAGAGAGACAGAGAGAGAAAAAATGATGGTGGAGAAAATGACAGGGATAAAGGCAATTACAGCTCTATAAAATATTATGAGACCATTTCTTTATTTTTACAATTTGTAGGTACTGTGTGTGTTTAAGCAATGTTTTATCTATCAATTACTGACACATTCCAAATAAAAATATCTGCAGTAATGGCAGTTATATAACAGTTGTAAAAAAGAATATATAGTGTCTTCGGGCCTTAATTAATAATGTACATAATAAGGACCTGGGAGAGTGGCTGCTACCCCATAATGTCCCTCTTGTCCTCTGTCTCCCACCGTCCCACATCCATTCCATCTTAAATCTCATTTTATAATTGTTAGGATATTATGATTATTCAACATGTTTCTATTTTTAGTTCAAACAATTCAAGTTAAAGAGAACTAGAAATAGTTTCTCCCAAAGAAAGTTATCTGATGTATTTATAGATTTAAAAAGCTATGGTTTGACTGTACCAGTCTGTATTCTCAGTATCTAAGTGGTATACTTAGGATAGATTTTATGTAGACATTTTGGGTCATTTTTAATTTCTCCTTGGGACTAAGCTCCAGAACCCCCTAGTCAAAGCTTATTGAGAAGGTCCTGGGTTCAATCCCCAGCTAGGACTGTCTGGATTCTCTCTTTGTGGAGTCTGCAAGCAGTTTGTGTGGGTTCTCTCCGGATACTCTGATTTCCTCCCACAGTCCAAAGACAGGCGTGTTGGGTTGATTGTTGTCTCTAAATTTCCTCTAGTGTGGGCATATGTGTCCTATTGCTTATTGTGGCCCTATCTAGGGCTGTTCCTGCCCTATACCAGTCAGTTAGGCACAGGCTCTCCCACAATCCTGTCCGTGAGTGGATAAGAAATTGAGCGAGCAATTTTATGGTGAGGATTTATTATTTCTGTAAATTCTTTAAAGCCTGGTCTTGTGTTGGCATCCCTCATCAAATTACCAAGCTTTTGAAATAGTGTGTTTCTGAACATTTAATTCAACAGTCAGCAAACTGATTTGCCAGAACACTGCTCATTTAAAAATATTTATTCGTCCCATGCTTTGTTTGTGTAATAAGCAGAAAATTCAAAACACAGAGAGGAAAATAAAGCTGGGGTTTTGTGTTCTTACCTCCAGGGAAGCTGCATCCTATCCCGATAACAGCAATTTCTCCATCCACCTCATCCATGCTGTTCTGTCAGCAGTGAACATCAGCTGAATGCTGAAACTCTATCAGATACACTAACATTGAAATTTTATATGGAAACAGCATATTTATATGTTTTCTTTTATAGTCACATGCCTCATTAACAAAGTACAAAGTTCTAAGGAAAAAATAAAGGAAAGTGCTCCTTGGTACAATACTCTCCTGCTCCAACAGAGAAAGTAAATGTTTTATTACACCAAGAGCAAGAGTGCAAAATTTGATGATCTTTGTTATTGCTGCATGTTAATTAATGCTTGACTTCCTCTGTCTTCAAGTGTAAGGTGACTGGAAATGATGGTTCTTGTTAGACCTTGACCTTCGCGGATCTTCAAGTAACTGTTGCAAAGCTCCACGGTATGTTTTGGATTATCCTGTAGCAGTAGTAACCAGTAGTAGTAGTAGTAGTAGCAGTAGTTTCCACAAAGATCCAAATATGCATTTTGTATGTGTGTGTGTGTGTGTGTGTATGTGTGCAGAGTGCAGTATACATACACTCGTTGAAAAAAGAAAGCACCCAGTTAAAAATGTCAAACTGCTGCAAAAATGACACAGACGTGGTCTGATTCAACTCTGGGCCTTTTATTGTCCTATAAAAAGGTTCTTAGAGGGTACTTTTGGGTAGTGTACCTCTTAGTGAGAGATCATCGTCTGCTAGACATGTCTCTGCGAAATATTTGCCAACAGCGGGTCCTCCACTCTGATCCCATAAATGCTTGATTGGTGATAAACCTGGTGATCAGGCAGGCCAAGGAAGTGTTCCAATCTGGGGGTGATATTACTGGGAAACCCTTGCTGTGTGTGGGCGGGCACACATGAGAGCTACACATGTGGCTGCAGGATGTCCTGCACATATCGCTGATTTAGTGACCTATGCGTTGGCTCCCTGGATCATCACACCAGCAGTTGTGGCAATGTGTGGCAATGTGCCGATTCACAACAGAGGATTGAGATGCTTAGCACTAAGCATCCATACTCTAACCCAGTCGTCATCTGCATAATTTATTTTTTGTCAAAGAATGGAATTGCTTTTATCTCTCCAGGCCTGTCCTTCCTCAGACAAAGCCAGTAAGCCTGTTTGCATTAAATACCAGTACTGAACACACGATAACCACTCTGTACAAATGTGGTGAGCAGACCAGTTGAAGCTTGCGGTAGATGGGCTACAGCAGGTACTGCTAGTAATACCCTGTATTAAGCGCTTAGTAAATGTTTGATGAGTGATTTGTTTTCTTTTCTTCACACTTTACCTTGTCAAAGCATTGGTTGGAAGCCACTGACTCTAGGTCATGTGTATATATTTTAGGCCGTCACACACCTTATCGCCAGACAACAAGTCCTTGATACCTTAGTCCCCGCTGTGGAGCACCTCATTTTCCAGGTAGCTCAGCTCGGGCCGGACGCACAAGCCCCACCTCCTCCGCCGAGACAGTCGCCCTCTGCTGGCTACAACCTTGCCCTACGCGAGAAATACGACGTTAATCCAGATCGTTGTAAGGGCTTTCTTCTCTAGGAAGACCTATTTTTTTCTCATTTGCCGCCTGAATCGGACTCATTTCACTCTTCACTCTCCACTCTTTACACTTCACCCCAGCATTGGATTGGGCTACGGCCATCTGGCTCCAACAAGGTCTGCTAGCCAAAGATTACCAGCTCTTTCTGACAGCATTTCAGTTTTTCAACACCCATGTGATGGTCGCTCCGCCTCTGAACAACTCCTGGACCTGAGTACTTTGCAATTCCGCACACTGGCAGCTCAGAGTGGTTGGAACCAGGAGGCCCTTCTTCCTCTTCTGCCCACTTTTCGACGGGACCTGATTGAGGATCTACAAGACAAACTAGCAGGATTTGATTCTGGATCAGTTAATCACGCTCATCATCCGTCTGGACTAGCTCTTGACTCCTGCGGAATGACAGCGCTGCATCACTGCATGTATTGTGGCTCTGATAAACACCGTCGGCCGGATTGTGACATAGGGACCTCTACTCAGGTCCCTACCTTCCCGCGCTTCACTGCCCTCTGGCACATCCCGGGTGAGTACGCTTCCCATCAATTCCTCATTTTCATTACATGTGGTGCTGCATCTGCCTGATGCCCATCTCTCCCTTTCAGTGCTAATCAACTCAGGTGCCATGGGGAACTTCATTGATGAACAACTGGTCTCCTCCTGAAAGATTCCCTGTTCTCCCCTTCACACTCAGCGCCGGATTACCGTGGCCAATGGTTAGCCGCTGGGCACGGGCATACTCTCTTCCTGTACCATTCCACTGCACCTTTGCACCAGTGCCATACATGAGGAATTTATCGCCTTCCTTCCCGTAACCTCCTTCAAGTATCCCACTATCCTTGTACTACACCACCTCCCCGGTCTGAGCAGGGTTCTTTTTTACCCAAGTTGGACTCTTCCCTGAGGTTGTGCATCAACTACCGAGGTCTCAACTGGATCACCAAGCAGTACACGTACCCCCTGCCCCTGTGCCCTCAGCACTGGAACAGCTACGCTCAGCTCAATGGTTTACCAAACTCGACCTTCACAACTCTTACAATGTTATACATATCAGGGAAGGTGACGAGAGGAAAACAGCCTTTAGCACCAGCTCCGGGCACTACAAGTACCTGGTGATGCCCTTCGGTTTTGCCAACCACGGTCTTTCAGGTCTTCATTAACGATATGTGGATATGTTGGGGCGCTTCGTCACCGTATACCTTGATGACATCCTGGTATACTCTCCCGACCTCCCCTCCCACATAACCCAGGTACGACAGGTTCTTCAATGTCTGCTGGACAATCACTTTCATCTAAAGGCAGATAAGTGCCAAATCCACAAACTATGTCATCTTCCCCATGGGGGTGGCCATGGATGACAACAAAGTGGTCGCGGTTCTACGCTGGCCCACCCCACACATGGTCAAGGACCTCCAGTGGTTCCTGGGAATCACCAATTTCTATCTGTGTTTTATAAGGACCTTTAGCCAGATTGTGGCCCCGTTCATGTCACTCCTCCAAGGCAAACCCCGTGTCCTCCACTGGTCTTCTTAGGCCAATGCTGCCTTCAAGGACCTCAAATCTACCTTTTCCCTATCCCCGGTTTTGGGCCACCCGGATCCCAGTCAACCCTTCATCTTGGAGGTGGATGCTCTCTCCCGATGCTTTGAACCCCCCTTGGCGGCTACCAAAGTGCCAGAAACCATCCTGCCGCCCTCCTGCTTTATCGGGGCAGTACTATGGGATCTCAAATGAGATCTGAAGGAGGCCCTCACCAGATCATGTCCGCCACCTGGTTGTCCCCCAGACAGAAAGTATGTTCCTCCCTATTTTTGTGATCGGCTGCTCACCCGATCCCACGTTTCTCCCTGTTCTGGCCACCCTGGGGAGACCCGCACTCTGCGGCTGCTGATACTGTGGGGATCCATGCGCAAGGATGTCCACAAATATTTTGCCTCATGCCCAGTCTGTGCACAATGCAAGACACCTTGTACCCTCCCGGCTGGCCAGCTCCTCCCTCTGCTTATCCGCCATGACCCTGGTCCCACTTGGCCTTGGATTTTATCATGGACCTTCTCGCTTCACAAGGTTTTACCATGGTCCTCACTATTGTGGATCGTTTCTCAAGGGCAGTTAAATTTCTACCATTCCGCAAGCTTCCCATGGCCTTTGAAACCGCTGAGACACTCTTCAGTAGAGTCTTCACCTCCTTTGGGATCCCCGATTCCATCCACACGAACAGGGGGCCTCAGTTCACCTCGACTGTATTTGGACAAACTGGGAGTCTCGGTCTGCCTCACATCGGGTTACCACCCTGATTCTAACGGCCAGTGTGAGAGGGTGAATCAGGAGTTGGGGAAGTTTCTGCATTTCTACTGCTCAGAGAAAGAGTCAGATTGGTCCCGATTCCTCCCATGGGCCGAGATTGCCCAAAACTCACTCCGCCATTCCTCCACTGGTCTCACGCCTTTCCAGTGCATTCTGGGATATCAGCCTCCCTTCGCTCCATGGGACTCTACACCCTTGGACACTCTGGCCGTGGGCACCTGGTTTTGCTGGTCGCGAGACAGTCTGGAAGCAAGTCCACCAAAAGATCTCGCAGGCGATCCAAAGGTACTGGACCCAGGCAGACCGATGGAGGAGTCCAGAACACGTTTTTCAGCCAGGCGACCGGATGTGGCTCTCCACCAGATTTATTAGGCCCTTTAAGATCCTTAAAAAACTTTCACATACCGTCTGTCCCTGCCATCTCATAAGCACTCTTACCCGGTCTTTCATGTCTCTCTCCTTAGGCCTTGGGTCCTAAGGAGTCCACGCACTTGCTATCGCCATTGTTTATCGCGTACTCACTGTGTTTTGACCTCTGCTTCGTTTCCTCCACAACGTCCTCATCTGATTCTTCGGTTGTTGTCTGTTTATTGTGGTTTTGACCTCGGACTGTTCGACTACTGTTGACTGCTGACTCCAAGGGCTTTATTTGAATTGGGATGTGATTTAAAAGAGGTGATGTCAATAGATGATTGTAATCATAATTTTTATAAAAGCAGTATCAGCTAAGGTTTTGAGAAATGAAAATTGGCAAAGGATCCCCAGTCTGTAAATAAATGCTTGAAAATATTATTAAAATGCTATTAAACAAATGATATGTTTATCAAATAAGGATTGGAAGAGATTTGAATACTTCAGTCCTGATTTCTCTTCATGTGACTTGTCTTGCAATGTCTTGTTGTAAACTGCATTCTGGCTGCCAACCCCATACCATAACAGAGCCAGTCTGGATGGTCCTTATTGTCTTTGGCCTGGAACACATGGTGTCCATATCCTCCTAAAAAGATCTGGAATACTGATTCATCTAACCACAATACACATTTTTCCTGTGTGATGGTCCATCCCAGATGCGTCTGAGACCAGTGAAAGTAACCCTGTAAGCTTAATAAAGGCTTGATAAACTAATTCCTTTCCCATGTGATTCTATATTCTTGATGCAGTGTTGTGTAAAGGATCAAAGATCCAAGCTCTTCGGGTTAGGTTTGTACCCTTGCAGTTTGCGTATTTAAATTCCTCCAGAATGCTTGAATGGTTTAATTGTATCTAAATCTTTCTAAACATTTTACGGGACTGCGGTAGCCTAGCGGTTAAAATACTGGACTGTGGACCTGATGGTCCAGGTTTCGAATCCCACCTCTGCCTAGCAGCCACAGTTGGGTCCTTAAGCAAGGCCCTTAACCCCTGATTGCTTGAATTGTAAGCCTATATGAGTTGTAAGTCGCTCTGGATAAGGGCATAATTCTCTCATGCATTTCTTGACAAACTAGAGATTATCTGTGATTATCTGTTGCTCTTCAAAGACTCTCAGCCTTTGTTTATATACTGTTTCTTGAAACACTACACCCTAATGTCATGCAATGAAAACTTGCTTCCTTGACTAATACAGATAAAACCTCAGATTAAAATAAAAATAAGCAGTTTTATTTGCATCTACTTTGACTTCTATTGAATTGCAGACAGTAAGATGTTTTTGGTTTAATTCAGAAGAAGTGGACTTTAGAATATTTTATTGTAGACTTCACTCACGGAACATGTCTGAAGTAAATTCAAGCCTTAATTCCATATAAAACAATAGTAAACCCTAGTTTATTGTCCCACATTGAGTAGTTTATGTGCCATATTAAACAGCTTATACAGCAGTGTGTGTGCAGCCTTTGATTATACACTGCTCAAAGAAATACTAAAAAAAAATATAGCAGCAACTCAATTCAACTTATGGGATACTGAACTGGTCCGTTTGCTAGCAGGGGCGTTGGTTATCAGTTTCAGTTTCTTTGCTGTTAATGAAATTAACAACATGTGCACTAGAGGAGCAACAATGAAACGACCCTCAAAACACCAATGCTTTAATAGGTGGGGTCATTGACATTTTGTCCCTTCTCATCTTTTCACTTTGCACTTGTCATTTAGCCAGCATCACTGCTAGTACCATGGTGCAGCACCTTGACTCTACAGAGATTGCACAGATAGTCCAACACCTGCAGGCCGGCACATCCTTAGAGGTTTGCAGTGTCTCCCAGCACAGTCTAAAGAGATTGGAGGAAATTCCAGGAGACAGGCAGTTACTCAGTCAGGCAGTAACGAGGCAGTTAGGCCGTAAAAGGTCTTTAGGCACACATGCATACGAGCACGTGGAGGTTATACAGTCTACAGTGTACCACTTTGAGTTATTGCCATGGAATTTCAGCTAAATGGACTAGCCTGCTGCAACATTTTTTTTTTTTTTCGCTTCGATTTTCAGGGTGTCTTTGAATTTTACCCCCTGTAAAGGGATCATTTTTATTTCCATCAAACAACATGGCATGGGTGTGTTCCTAACACATTACCATACCAGTCCATACCAGGAAAGGTATTCTACATGGGTTTTTTTTCCCATTGAGATCTGATATATCCTGAATGAATGGACTCTTCTCCTCATCTAACCATAGATTACATGAATTTAGTTATGTATACACCTGCAATCAGAAATATGCAACCTCCCTCACCTGTATAAGGTATTATGGTGATGTGTATAGAACTGAATGAAAATATAACACATTAAGTCAGGGCCAGCATGGTAGCTCGGTGGGTGGGACCGCTGCCTCACATCAAGAAGGTTCCGGGTTCCAGGGTGGAGCAGTCTGGGTCCTTTCTGTGTGTAAAGACATGCCTGTTAAGTTAATTGGTGTGCCTGGATGTGTGTGTGTGTGGTGGTGGTGGGGGGGGGCGACCTACAATGGATTGGTGGTGGATGCTCTGTGACCCTATATGTTTAAGCAGAAGATAATGGATGGAAGTCTAAATATACAAAGATAGTATTGTATACTTGCAGTAAAATCAATAAAGATATGTTAAGATTAATGTTAAGAGTTTAAATTAAGCTTGTTAGCTTTTCAAATGCCCATATGACCTATTATATAACTGCCAAATTCACTATTTGCTGATGTATCCTTTTGGCTCCTGAGCCCTGTCTCGTGGAATCTTTGCCCATTGTTCTCATCCAAAAGCGTCCGGCTCACTGAGGCAAGGATTTTTTATGGGATTTCAATCTGGTGACTGAGAAAGACATTCCAAGAGTGAATGCCACATACGAAGATAAATTAAAAAGAAAACATTTAAAACTGAAACTGTGACATTACATAATTGTATTATATATTACGAAAAAAGTGTATATTAACAAGTAAATTATACTATGAAATATAATGTGAAAAGTTGATAAACGGTCGCATACCTGAACGCACACATACATGTAAAGATGAGCCAGGCTGGGTTTATGTAGATATGGCTCTCCCTCTCGGAAGGAAAAGAAGAAAACATTTAATCTTTAATGTCAGAGATGTTACCACGGAAAACTAAATTAAGTGCAAATTATGTGTCATAAAATTAACTGCAATAAAAAAAAACGCAATAAAGATCAAGTTTGAGTATCCTATCCACCACCTGTACAAAAAGGTAAGTTAAGCTAATGTTAACTTAAGTCTAATATTAACTTAACTCAACTCCAGCAGCTCTCATAGCATTTCAAATCCAATAATAATGATAATAATAATAATAATTTATATAGTGCCGTTCTCAAACCCAAGGATGTTTAAATAAGTACTGCTAAATTAGTAATTTAATAAAACTAGAAAATTCTGCTGCAAAAATCCTGATTCCCATAGAAAGAAATCTGCGCATATAACTCCTGTACTCCCATATAACCAACTTCACTGGTTACCAGTTCTATTTTCAAAGCATTGCATGGCCTTGCTCGCCCTATCTTACTGATTTACTCAAACTGTGCACTGCTTCTCATTGGTCTCATGGTCTTTTGACACCAGGGTATTTAGGGATGTTGTCCCCCTGCTATCTGCTCTTTCTCTTCATTATTTTTTAAGGCTCAGTCTGTTCTCTTAGTATTTTTCCATCTATGCAAGGGCAGAAAAAACCCAAGACTGGGCACCAGTCCATCACAGGGCACACAAACACATACATATACACACACACAGTCATGCACACTAAGAACCACTTTTTTTAGAGATACCAGTTAACCTAACACGCATATATTTGGACTGTGGGAAGAAACAAGAGTACCCGGAGTAAACCCACACAGACATGAGGAGACTCCACACAGACAGAACCCAGGCCACTCCAAGCTGGTATTGAACCTGGGACCTTCTTTCTGTGAGGTAGTTGTGCTACCCACCGAGCCACCATGCTGCCCTATTATGATTATTATTATTATTATTATTAATTACTTTACAGTGTTACATGTGCTAGTTTGGAGCACCAACTGGAGTTTATTATAATATTAAATTATTCGATGAAAGGAATTTGATAAGGTTGGACGAGTGAAGTAACTTCTCTTAATGTATTAAGTGCTGCTTCGAAACTAGAATATTCTAAAAATGTCTCAAATTAATCCAATGTCACATATCACATACACAAGGACGTGAAACCTAATTATTAGCAGTTATTTTAAAGGTGAAATTTAATTAATTAGGTGTTGTCAGATAATCAGGTGTGACTGGGTATCATGTACTTATAGAACGGGGATTGACGGGGTCTGATCTTTACAACACACATTTGTAGGAATGGATAATGGCATAAAGTTTGGTTTCTTTGGACTCTTTTAAAAGGATGTTGGGCTGCTTGAAGGAGAATGCATCGGGGTGCAGATGTTTTGAATGATTTGTTTGATTGGACTCATTGTCTCGATTTTGTGTTATGTTGTACTGAATTTGCATTTTGTCTTTGTTGTACAATTGTTTGTTTTATTTGTATAGTTATAAGCTGCTGCCTATCTTGGCCAGGACCCTCTTGAAAAAGAGATTTTAAATCTCAGTGTGGTTTTTCCTGGTTAAATAAAGGTTAAATAAATAAATAAAAATAAAGAAAAGAGATTTCTGAGACATTTCTGAGGAAGTTTGTCAGGCTGGAAAATGTTACAGAATGAACTCGGACACCATCAGTCCACAGTCAGACAGCTTGTGTACAAAAAAAGCCATTTAAAGACCAATAAAGATCACTCCATTCATTTGTTCATATTCTTATCCGCTTGTTTCTAGTCAGGTCCTCGGAGAGCCAGTGCCAGTGTGGCAGCACAGTGAACAAGGCAGGAACAACCCTAGAGAGAGTGCCAACGCATCGCAGGGTACATTCACTCATACAAACATAAAACACTTTGGAAACACCAACTGGCCTAAAGCTTGGCTCAACTAAACCAAAGGAAGACAATCATCAAGACTTTTCTCCATCCTGGTGCCCAGGTTATGGAATTAACCTTCACTGAAAACTCACCTCTTCAGTCAGCACTTAAGACTGAAAATATCAAAATGTGTGTTTGATTTTTCCTACATCAGATACTAACTGGTTCTGGTTGGATTGTGCTCTTAGGCTATTGCTTATTTGTACTAACATGAACGTTGGTCTACAAGGAAGAATACAAGGCACTTGTGTGAGTCACTCTGGATAAGGGAATCTGTTAAATGATCGAAATGTGAATGTAACAAATGTGGGAGAACCCACAGTACCCAGAGAAAACCGACACAGACATGGGGAGAACATGCAGACTCCACACATAAGGATCAATATTGAGCCAGGATAGGTAGATCTTATTGGTTTATATGAGAAGTGCTATCTGGAGAAAGAAAGGACACTGTATTCCAACACCTTCTCCCTCAACTGGGAAACGTGGCGGTAGTATTATTTTCCTGTTTTGCTATACCTGGACCAGTACGACCTGCCTCTGTAAATTTACAAGAATGAATGCATTCAGATTTATATCAACAAATTCTAAAGGAAAGTGCCAGGAAATCTGCCTGTGAACTGAATTACAATACAATGCAGCAAGACAATGAACTTAAGCTCAGTAGTCATTCTACCAAAAATGGTTAAAGAAGAGTGTAGATCATGTCAGAGTCCTTCCCTTATAAGAACAGAATAGAAAAGACAAGAGTGTTAAAGCTGTTCTGTACAGAGGAATGGCCTAAAATCCTCCCAGGCTGATTCTGTAGGACTGATTAACAGTTACCAGAAACATGTACAGTAGTTACTGTTCTTGCTGCATCACATTACAAATACGTCATAAACGTTTCTCGTCATTGACATGTAATATTGGATGATTTTCCTTAATAAATCCAGACCAAACATAAGATTTCATTTTAACTCTGCAATTTGAGTACTTTTGTCTACTTTTAGGACTTGTGCAGAAACATTAAATATTGACAGGGCTCTCAAACTTTCAAGCACCACTGTAACTCGTTACTCATGAACTTAATAAATCCAACATTCTTCCTGGTGTAAAAAAACCCCAGTTGTCACTTCCTTAATCTGTTCATCTTTTTTGACATATACTGCAGGTATGGTCATGTTTTATTATACACGTTGTGTAATGAATAATTATTTTTATTGCACTTACATGGCAAGACTCTTCCAGGTAACTGTAAAGCTTTATCTTCATTTAAATGATGCTGGTTTATGATCTTAAATACATGTTCCCTTTTCCACTGTATTACGCCTGACATGAGTACACGCGTCACATTTTGAATAATTTAACTCTGTTATAGTTGTTTATTCATGTTATAAAATCCGCAGATGACACAGCGACTGAGTTTTTTCTTCTTTTTCTATTTTTCATCTTTTCATCACACCCATACTCAAAACTTCTTATCATCATGGTAAAGCGATTAACAATTCTAAATGACCATTATAAACTAATTATCAGTGCATTAAATTTACATTTCCTTTTAACACTCCATCATATTGCTCTTATAAGGGTTACACGTAGGGCTGCCCTTAAAGTAAGGTTTGCATTATTTATAACACATGTATTTACGTTTTATCGCTGTTAATCGCGTTTTGTATTATTATATTATATTGTATTATCATATTATTTGAGGCAGCAGTACGTAAATGGTTCTCTAATCACTATTCTCTACATTTAGCATATAATATTAATGACTATTTGTCACTACCTTGCACACCTTAGCTCATTCCTTCGTGCTAACAAATTTATCCTCAAAAAAACAACAATGATGCCTAATCACTTGTTCCACTACATCCCAAATGTGCTTTACTTGATTTAGATCTGGTAACTGTGGAGGCTGTTTGAGTACAATGACATCATAGCCGTGTTCCAGAAACCAGTTTGAAACGATCTGAGCTTTGTGACGTAATGACATTACATCCCAATCATCGCAGGAAAAAATGCACTAGAAATGACAGTAAAATGACAGTGTAACCACAAAAGACCAGATTACCCTCAAAATCCACAGCAGAACTGCGAAATAGTTTATGGTCAGTTATGGTCATATGATCATAGTCAACCACGTTTTCAGTTGTACTATGAAATTTGACTGTGAAAACATGAAGTGGCCAAATTACCAATAAAAATTCATAGTAGAACTGTGAACTTTATGGTTAGACTGTGAAAGGTCACATTAAAACTGTCAAGCAATTTACAGTTTCACTATGAAATGTCACAGTGCATTTTTTCCTGGGATACTCCTGAACCCTTGATAGAAAACAGGATGAATCCGTGCTTCCAGATCAGGCAGTATTGATGGGCAAACTGTAGCCTCAGCTGCCCATTTTCAGCTGGTACCATCCATTGCAGTCTTCTGCTGCTTTAGCTCATCTGCATCAAGACATATTGTACATTCAGAGTTTCATTTATTCATTCCTTAATAGTAACGAGTGGGTATTTGACTTACTTTTGTCTTTCTATCAGCTTGAACCTGATCATTCTCCTCTAACCTCTGACATGAACAATTTTCTGTAAGCCCTAGAGATGGCTCTGTATGTGAAAATCCCAGTAGATCACCCATTTGTGAAGTACTCAGACCAACTCGTCTAGCACTAACAACCATGCCATGTACAAAATCACTCCATTTTCTGTCCCCATTCTGGTGCTCGGTTCGAATTACAGCACAATTATGTTCACATGCCGAAATGCATTGGGTTTCTGCTATGTGATTTTCTTTGAAGTAGAAGTAGAAGTAAAGCACCAAATTACACAAATGTGTTACATGTACGTGAATATGGAAAATTTTCTTAATCAAGCAGTTGATTGATATGTAAAATTGGAATCAAGTCCAAATGGGTGACCTCTTGTATTTGTGACCTAACAGAACATACATTCACCAGATGCCTTCATCCAGAGCGACTTACAATCCCCACAATCTTAGAATTTAAGCAATCTTGGGTTAAGGGCCTTGCTTAAGGACCCAACTGTGACAGCTTGGCAGAGGTGGAACTTTAACCCTGGACCATCAGGTCTAGAGTCCAATACCTTACCCGCTAGGCTACCACAGTCCCAAATGTATCATGTCACAAACAAAGAAGACTTCTGAGCACCTCAGGAAACAGAGATCTCTAAAGAAAGACACTGTATTCCAGTAAAATGCAGCTGCAGCAAGGCCTGGTTTGGTCTATTTGAGTCGGAGTGGTTTGCCCTCACTGGTGACGCAATGAATTCTGAACTATACCAGGAAAGTCTAAAATAAAATATTAGGACATCTGTACATAATCTGAATCTCAATACAATGTGGGTCATGCAGCAAGACAATGACCCTAAGTGCGGAAGTAATTCTACCAAAAATGCCTAAAGAACAAAGTTAATGTTTTAAAATGACCAGATCAAAGTACTGACTTTAATGCAATATAAATGCTGAGTAGGCAGTTTGTGTGTTATTAATGGATTTTAGCTAATGTGACTTCCAAGGTTAATTGACATTGTGGGTATGAAATAAAATTCCATCTGTTCACTAGAGCGCTGGTGCTGCAGGAATTTGGGTATCAGCCATAGCTTCTGGGAAACGATCAGGAACGATCAGGAAATGCTGGGTTAAAATAAATACGGAAAACTGTACGGTAACATTTATCATGAGGGTCATTTAAATGCAGTGGATAATTTATAATCTCCCTTAATGGGAATGAGAAGGGTAAACATTAAATATCGATTTTCCTTCCTCCTAAATCGTCTCACATAGATAGTGAAGCTCTATAAAGGCCATTATTTATTCTTGCCTGTCTGCCCCCTTTATACTGATGCTTCAGTTTGGTTAATGTTTAACCCTAGAATCAGCTAACAGTTAACAGATTTATAGCTGATTAACACCGATACAGACCACCCCAAAGGAGACAAACAGAGAGTGCGGCAGATGTAGCAACATGGCAAGATGCAACACAAACTGTATTGAAAAACCTCTGTCTGTGCTGTTCAGAAAACTCGGGTATGTGGTGGGAAAATATCCGTGGTGGTTTTTACTCATCCCAGTCGTCATAGCAACTGGCTGCGGTGGTGGATTCTATTTTCTCCACGAGAGGGAGGTGAACGATATCGAGGAGCAGTTCACTCCAAAAGACGGGCCTGCCAAAGCCGAGAGGAGGTTTGTGAAAGACAACTTCCCACTTTCCAACGATTTCTCCCGTTTACGGCTCCACAGTGAGGCCTCATACGCGTCCATCGTCATCACCAGCAAGACGAACATCTTAACGGTCTCGGCATTCCAGGAAATCATTGACTTGGACTCAAAAATAAAGAATATCACAACGGGAAATGATCAGTCATTGTCCTTTCAGAGCCTGTGTGCAAAAACGGCCAATCGGTGCGTCGCAAATGTCATTCTAGACTTTGTGAACTACGATGCGATCCGAATCCAAAACGCCACAATCACCTACCCTTTTAACAATGGAACATTTTGGGGAACTGAGCTTGGAGGGGTGACCCTGAAAGCTGACAGTCAGATAGTGGAACGTGCAGAAGCTGTCAGGCTTTACTATTTCCTAAGAGATGACATCGCCAATGAAACTGACCAATGGCTGCTGGCATTTCTGGAAACCTTCTCTGAGGAAACAAATCCTGAAATGGTAAGATGTGTTCGTGATTACATTAGATTGTCTGCGGAATAAACAGAATTTAAAATTGTAAGTAATTATACAATGATTTTTGAAGTAGAACCAAGCAAGGCCACATAATGCCCCCAGGTCCGAAGCTTGTAATTAGCAAGCCTAAGGTAACAGTGGCAAAATGTACATAGACATCATGCAACCTTGAGAGAAACACTGACCATTTACAATTGGTTTATTCATCATTCAAATTGTACATCCAAATTAGATCTTATGTTCACCTGAGGATCCACACACTGATAGGCCACTGTTTGGGCTGTAGGGCTTAACTAGTGGTAGAGCTGCTGAGCCAATGGTCCACTGCAAAAAAGCGCTATATAAACATATTTGAGTAGACTGACTAATCCAATCACAATCACAATTCAATCACATTTAAGGAAAATTTGAAGAACAGTTAAACCATGTGAATGGAAAGCAGAGTACCTGAAATAAACCAAATGTAAAAAAAAAAAAATTTTAACGCCATAAAACCCAGTTTTCTTAGCAAGACGGGGGAGTATGGGATTCCGTTTTTGATACGGCCTCTAGGGGTACAGTTTGTACGATGTGAAACAAAGGGTTATGAGAAGAACAATTTCAGTTGTGATAATATAACGTTATATCAGGGTGTTCTTAAACTTACAGAAGTACTAACCACCCAAAGAAGTTTAAGATCCCATTAAGTTCCCATTATTCTTATGGTGTACATAAATAAGCTGGAAAAATCTGTTGCGGAGGAAATGCCAAATTCCGAAAAGTACAACAAATGTTTAAAAATGGTCTGCTTTTAAAATACTGTCATTTAATTTAATCAATAATTTAATAATCAGCACTAAAGGCAACAAGGAAGCTATATGGAGAAATACATGTGCCTAAACATGTTAGGTATTTCATTTATTTAGGGTCTGGCCATGGCCAAAATGTGGTTGAAGTAATGACTTATTCAAAGTTATTAGCTTCTTTGAAGCATTCCAGCCATGTGATAATTACATATGGTTTATATTACAATTCTGGGATTTATAAATTAATCTCTGAGTCCTCGCTTGCTCCTATTGATGTTATCTAAAGCGACATATTTTTATGGATGTAAATCTGAGAGGAGGAAAAAAGGGGAAACATCAGTTCCGTACAGTATATGAATGCTTTGTAATAGCTAATTTAGAGTTAAATTGACAGTACTGTACATGTAGCACTGCAATAAGATTGGGTTATCAAATGCAATGCGTTAATAACGTATACAACGTAATTTTATAATTATTTGAATACCATTTTATAATATTTCATGCCTCTTGAGCTTGTGAGGCACCTGCAGTTATGTCCAAAATGGTCCCCTAATCACTATTCCCTACATTCCACATACCAAATAGAGCACAGTTAGCCTAGAGTTAACAGAACTGGTTTGAGTAGGAAAGAATTTCAAACACAGTCATATACGATTTGCTCATTACTGCGAGGCAGGCCCCCAAACACACAACATGTCGGGGTTTAACCACTTGCATGAGAAACGAGGTAACAGCTTGCATTAGTAAAAGTGTTTAAGTGATAACTTTTTAGTGTTTAATACACTAATCGTTCTGGGAACTTTCCAGCCTTCCATCTAAGACGTCTCAATGAAAAAGATAAGATAATATAAAATAATAAAAGCATTAAGCGCTAATGTCTATATTGTTCGTGCATAAGACTGTTATTGTTACTGTTTACAAAAGAAAAAAGGCTTATGTATCATTTTTCAAAAAGTAAGTGGACAAAAATACAATTGTTCAAAATTAAATATATCGCTTAACAGCTCTAGTAAAAGACAAATAAATAAATAACATTTGCAGGTCTTTATAGCATCTCTAATGGTGGTAATGGGATCTTAATGAAATGAGGCAACAACGCTGATTTGTCTCCTTGTGTTGCAATAGCTGTCCCTGTCATATTTCACTTCAATATCCAGAGAGGAGGAATTCAAGAAGAACCCAGAGAGGGTGATCCCATTTTTCGGTGTGACATATTTCCTGTCCATTACCATCTCAGTGGTATCGTGTTTAAGGTGAGCACTTTGCGTAACAGCAGAACAATACAGTCACAGACATGAGCCTTGGTTTGGGTTTAATAAAGCCTGACACTGTTATTAAGTTACATTCAGGCACATTTTAGATCCACAGTTAAAGCGTATGAAGACATTGTGGAAAGTCTTACATTCACTTCAGTCTTTTATTTCATAGACATCATGAAACTTCACTTAATTTATTAGTAGTATTTACTAATGATTTATTGTCCCATTCTTTGCCCCATCATCTTAAGATGTGCAAGATTACAGGGTCTTTGTTGTTGCATTTTTTGTTTTAAAATTCTCCACACATTCTTTATTTGGGCACAGGTCAGGACTGCAGACAGGCCAGTCCAGTACCCATAACCTCTTCTTCCTCAGCCATACATTTATTATGTGTGCAGCATGTGGTTGTGTATTGTTCATTCACTGGGGTCGTGGGCCAGCCTGTGCCCACCCAGCAACTCTGGGCGCAAGGGCAGGCACAACCCTAGACGAGGTGTCAATCCAACGTAGGGCACACAGACACACACACACACACAGTCATGCACACAGTCACACACTAAGGGCAATTTTTAGAGATACCAATCAACCAAACACGCATGTCTTTGGATTGCGGGAGGAAACCTGGGTAACTGGAGTAAACCCCACGCAGACACGGGGAGGACATGCAGACTCCACACAGAAAGGCTCCACCCTGGGATTGAACCCGGGGCCTTCTTGCTGTGAGGCAGCGGTGCCACCCACCAAGCCACCGTGCAGCCTCCGTTTTCCATGTCTAGTTGCTTGTACGTATCTGGAAAAGATGTAAGACAGCTTATGTCGACTGAGCTTTGCTTTTGGACTTGTTGCTGATAACAGTCTGAATGGTCCTTGCATTTGATCCCGTGTGTGTGTGTATGTGTGTGTTGTATCCTTCAGGTTGGACTGCGTGAGGAACAAAGTGTGGGTGGCCTTATTAGGCGTGTTCTCAGCAGGTCTGGCTGTGGTCTCCAGCTTTGGCTTAGTGCTGCTCTGCGGAATGCCATTTGCCATGACTGTAGCATCCTCTCCCTTCCTTATACTGGGTAAAAATCTATTTATTTATTTAGAGATGATGTAACTCAAAGCTATATTCGTGTCTGATTAATGTTGAGGCAAATTGGTTAATATACTGGAATGTTAAGGTCCTAGATTGAGATCCTGTCACAATTGCCAAATGAATAAACAGAAATATATGTGAATTATTGCAAAATATGTTTGGATATACACAAATACAAAAGGAACACAAATCCATGTAGAAGTGAACAAAAGTATTGCGAGACAAACCCACACATGACGCAAATCCTCCATGTGGCCAAAAGGATTTGGACGCAACCCCCCATGTGGCCAAAAGTACTGGGACATAAAAGCACATTTATGCACTGTTGTATTTCCCTCATGAAAGGCAGATCTAGGTTATTTTCATGATTCCTATCAGGTGGGCACTTATTTATTTTGACCAGTCAGATTAAGCCACAATGGAAGTTTTTGAGAACAAAAAAACCCCCATAATTACCAGAAGTGACCAATTGCCCTGTTCCTCTTAGGAATTGGCGTTGATGACATGTTCATCATGATCTCGTCCTGGCAGAAGACTAGAGTTCATGATGAAGTCGAAAAGCGCTTGGCTGAAACTTATGAAGACGCCTCGGTGTCCATCACCATAACCACGCTGACCGATGTTCTGTCTTTCTACATCGGCCTCAGTTCGTCCTTCCCTTCAGTCCAGTCCTTCTGCGTCTACACGGGCACTGCCATCCTGTTCTGCTACCTCTACAACATCACGTTCTTCGGTGCCATCCTGGCTCTGAACGGCAGACGAGAGAGGAGCAATAGACACTGGCTGTCCTGCATGGTAGTGGAACTGCCAAAGCCAGACTCGAAAAACAATGTTTGCTTGGTAGGGGGCGCTTATGATCCAGTTACAAAAGCTGAACAAGAAATACCGGTTAACTCGTTCTTGGCGACGTGTTACGGACCCTTTTTGACGAAGCCTTGGACCAAGGCATGTGTGATCCTCCTGTACGCCGCCTTTCTAGCTTCCAGCATCTACGGCTGCTTCCAAATGGAGGAGGGCATTCAGCTGAAGAACTTGGCACCAGATACGTCCTACGTGGGGGGTTATTACGACAGCGAAGACGAGTACTTCTCAGAGTACGGCCCGAACGTCATGGTGGTCATCGCAGATGAGACGTTTGAGTACTGGAACCAAAGTGCACGCCAGGATTTGGACGTTTGTCTTGAAAGGTTTCAAAGGTTAGACATGGTGGCTAAGAACATGAGCATGTTCTGGCTTGATTACTATCTGAACTTTGCAGAGCAGCAAGGTCTTAATGTTGCAGACGAAAAAAGCTTTCAGATGTTCTTACCTTTTTTTCTTAACGCATCAGGGTTCAGCCAGGACGTGAATTCGAGCGATGGCACCATCCACGCCTCTCGCTTGTTTGTTCAGAGCGTAAATGTCAGCAAGGAGGCAGGTGAGAAGAAAATGCTGAATACTTTCAGACAGGCCGCTAAAGCGTGTGCAGTTCCGCTAATGGTCTATCACCCTGCGTTTATCTACTACGACCAGTACGCCGTCATCGTCAGCAATACGGTGCAGAATATTTTGGTGGCCACGTTGGTCATGCTTTGTATTTCGCTCCTCTTGATCCCCAATCCTCTGTGCTCTCTGTGGGTCACCTTTTCCATTGCTTCTGTCATCGTCGGCGTTGCTGGGTTCATGGCCTTATGGGACGTTAACCTGGACTCCATTTCCATGATCAACCTGGTGATCTGCATCGGCTTTTCCGTGGACTTTTCCGCTCACATGTCATACGCTTGCGTCTCCAGCGACGCCCCGACACCTGACGCCAAAGTCGTCGATGCGCTGCATAATCTGGGTTTTCCGATCATACAGGGAGCCTTGTCTACAATCGGGGGCATCGTCGTACTCGCCGCCAGCGAAAGCTACATTTTCCGAACGTTCTTCAAAATCATGTTCTTGGTGCTCGTGTTTGGCCTCTTGCATGGCCTCGTGTTCTTACCAGTCTTCCTCACATTTTTCGGAACGTGTGGCAGGAAATCTCAGGTTAGAAATGATCAAAATCACGACCAGTCTAACTTGGAAAGGACGATGGAGAGACACAGGCATGCTTATGAAAACTCCTCCGTAAACGAATGACAGCAAGTGACAGACTTCCCTTTGTGACGATTGTTAGGGCTCGCGCCGTGAGCCCGCCTTCGTCCTTCGCCTCGGTTTGTTATTTTACCCCGATCCCTTAGTGTTCTTTTTCCGCTTTTTCTCCTACGCCCTTTATGGCGCTTGTTTTCATTTACTGCGGCGATCATTTGGTTAGTTTCTTTCGTTAATGTTTTCACTTTTGTTAATTACATTTTGATTATTTAAGCCCAGCGATCACTTCTGTGTTTGCCGGCTCATTATCTTAATTTCCATTTAATGTGTGACAGTTTTTTTTATCAGTGTTTTCCCCCATTGTGCGCGCTTTTGTTTTAGCTTCGTTAAGTCCTTTATGGACCCTGCCGTTGGTATTCCCCGGCAGCTGATGGCGCCCGGGAATTGCAGCCGGTAGGGGCTGACCCCGGATCTGGGAAAGCCTGCATTTGGATCCGCGGCCGGAGGGGTCGCCTCCGAATCCCAGCCGCTAGATGCCGCCCTTTTGGGATCCCTAAAAAGGTCACACCCGGATCTACGGCCGTCCGTGTCGTAAAAAGGGCAGAGCCTGGATCCTCGGCCATCAACGGCCGTCTTTGGGTCGCCGATTCTTAAAAGCCATCCTTTTTTTCATCCCCCGTGTGTCCTTTAATTTTTTTCCGTTCAGGCGCTTCTCTGTTCGCTATTAGTTTATCATTATTGCTGTTTTGTGGACCCCCGCTCCAAAGCCGTTGTTGCGGACCCTGCGGCACCAGAGCCGGTATGCGGACCCTCGGCCCTTCGGCACATCTGCCGTTCGACGGAACCCCGGCACTGCGGTCGCCCCGTGGACCCCCATCCCGGACCTTAGACTTTTGGCTGATCGCCCTCCTCGGGACTCGGATGGGGCTTTTAGTTTAGTTTTGTTTTATGCCTGACTTCCCCTTTTGTTTAATAAAAGTCCTTTTGGTTACTTTACATTGTGGTCTGTCTGTGGGTTTCGCATTCAGGGCTCCGATTGAACCCTGTGGGGGATCCTGAAGATTTGGCATGACCAAGAATGGTCAAACCAAATGTTAGAACATCACACAGGAAGCCCCCTAATTTTTGTTCTAAGCTTTTTTTCCTGCAACTAAACTCCAGATATAATGTTAAGTTGTTGGACCCATTGAGTCCTATGTTAATCCATTGTGTCATGTATTTTTTCATTATTTGTGTGTTCAGACATTGTGTTGTGTGTTCAGACATTATGTTGTATGCTGAGTCATTGTGTTGTGGGTTTATCCACTCCTTAGCCACTGTATGTTTAATCTTGCGTATTGCCTTGTATTGTATTGTGTACCGCTTATTAGCCTTGTCATGTTTGTGTTCTTGTACAATGTGTGTAGCTGGTGGTCAGGGCTCAGACAGTATATATTGTGTTTTGGATGCTGGATACATGTTGCTATATACAGGTTAGTGCTGGTCTGGAGACGGTTTAGCTGGTGAACTCATTAACCAGTGTCTAAAACACAACATGTGCTTTTCTTTGTTTTTTGTTTTTTTTACTTTTTAACAGATAGAGGTACAATTTACAAAGCTCGGCGTTACTGTGGTCATCGGCTTCTTTACTAAACTGTTACTCTGATCGTTACTTTGCCATATCAGTTAACTCTTACAACCATTAGAATTAGGGATGCTCAAAGCACAGCCGTATATCGAAAGCGTTGTTTATAGGTACAGGGTGAGTCAAAAGTCACAGAACACTCTTTTCTTTCAGAAACGAAAGGGAAAATGACACATCTGAATACCCCAGTAAGCACTGGGTGAGAGGGCCCATCGTCCATCTTCATCATCGCCAAATTGGATCAAGGGTCAATGGGAACGAGGTCATGAGCGTATCAAAGAAGATCATAATTGTATCAGAAATCGATTTGCAATATCTCTTGTGGTTATCAAAGTTATCAAAACATACATTTCAAAACTTTTGTTGTTGGTCACAGGTCATTTATAATTAAGATGTCCGGAAAACACAGCTGCCGTATCGTAGCGACAGACTTCAACAACCCGAAAACACCATCAATTTCACGCAGCACCGTTACATCACTCATAACCAAATTCAGAGAAACCGGGACTGCGGACGACAAGGAACGTAGCGACCGTCTGAAGAACCGCCACCGACCAAAAAACCTCAGCAGTGCTTTTAGTAGCCTTTGCGAAAAGTCCACGATGCAACACGGCGTGTCCTGTTACCTTTGACTCACCCTGTATGTATGCTTATGTAGCTTTAGCTAGTGCAATAGGTTTTAAATGTATACATATTTATATTTCCGTATCAGTTTTCTTATTATATTATTATTTGTATTCTTATATAAGTTTACGTTCTACATTGTAGTGAAGTATATGTACTTTTTAGCCCCGATAAGCCATTGTTGTCAGTATGAAGCTCAACCCAGGCACAATTACTTAAGACTGGGTCTCTGTGGGTTGAGCTGACGACCTGTTTTTGTGCCACATGAGTACCTATATAAACAGAATAAACTTTGTGATAAACTCTGGTATATGCTTTACACTGTATTTTAATACTCTGTATTCTGAATACATGACACATACGTAAGTGGAACAAAGTGGGGATCAATGCTTACTTAAATTCATTAATAGATCTCCCATGTTCCCATGTCCAAAAACACTGAATGACGGTTCAAATTCATATTGATAAATATATGTAAATAATATGTCAATCGTTTCGATAAACTTTCCTGTAGTAGCTGAGCGCATGTAATATACAGCACTTGGATACAAATTGTAAAAATATTTTTAGATTAAAAAAAGTTGTTCCTCGCCAACAGCAGTAGTTTGTATCGTAGTAACTTGTCTATGGCTTCGTCGACAGCTGAGACACAACGCCTTTAAGAAACTCAACACATCCATTAGGAAACGCCAAAGTCTTACAGTGAAATGCCCCTGAATATCTTTTACCAACCATTAGTTAGCCATTGAGTCAAGTCAAGTCAAAATTATTTCTATAGCGCTTTTTACAACGGAGCATTGTCTCAAAGCATCTTTACAATCTTATATTATCATAAAAGCCCAAGCTGAGCAAGCCTACGGTGACAGTGGAAAGGAAAAACTCCTTGAAAATAGAAGGAAGAAACCTTGGGAGGACCAAGATTCAAACTGGGACCCGACCTCCTTGGGTGGCCTGGATGTTAATTAAGTAAATACTTAAAAGTATATTAAAGTAATGGTACAATTAAGCAAGTAATACAATTTAAATCAATATTAATATTTCCGTTAGTAATATAATAAGTAACAAAATAGATTTTAAAACAAAATCGATTTTAAAATCAGTCCTCAGTGGGAGATCCTTGGAGACACATCGTCTCTTAGTGACTAAGAGATGGAGGGAGTTACTGTACTCCAGGTTCTGTTGATGAAGACCAGTAGAGTGATTCTGAGGTGGAGGAACATGCAAGTGTGTGGTGCTGGAACTGGTACTGGAACATTACTTTGAAACTAACGTGAATAAATGTAATACATCACTTGGTAAAGTATTTTGCTGTAATTACAGTCATTAACCTGTTTGGATATGTCTCTACCAGCTTTACAGACCTAAATCATGGTCCATTCTTCAGCACTCAAGAATTTGGGGGTACTTGGCACTATCCATTTTTCCTTCCATCCTGACCTGTTTTTTTTTTTTACTTTTTAACAGATAGAGGTACAATTTACAAAGCTCGGCGTTACTGTGGTCATCGGCTTCTTTACTAAA
>JAUZST010054375.1:0-24240 GCA_034779995.1 Parotocinclus haroldoi | reverse complement strand
TGTGTGTGTGTGTGTGTGTGTGTGTGTGTGTGTGTGTGTGTGTGTGTGTGTGTGTGTGTGTGTGTGTGTGAGACTGTAGAACACGAGCCTTACTCTGTGTGTGTGTGTGTCTGTGTGTGTGACTGTAGAATATGAGCTTTACTGTGTGTGTTTGTGTGTGTGTGAGACTGTAGAATGCGAGCTTTACTCTGTGTGTGTGTGAGAGACTGTAGGTATAAAAGTGTGTTAATAATAATTAGTTTCTCACTAAAGTAGACATTGCGATGTTCCTTTCCCTCTGCCCACCATCTCTGTCTGGAGCAAGCAACAACCATCGTACTACATCATTTTCAATTTCTTTGTCGCTGCATCTTTAGCGTGTTGACACTTTCTGACAGCATCTATGGAATGGACTTAATCTGAATAAATATGAAACATATATGCATCTTATAAAGTATTAAGCTATTAAAGAGAGGGTGACCAAAGTATACAACCTGCTTGCATGTATTACGTGACTAATCCAAAAGCCTTAATTGTTGCAATAATTTAAATGTATTTTGCAGTACACTTAATTTAAATTATAAATTTAAATTATACAATAAACATACAACTATCTAAATGCTACAAGTATTAAGCAATATTGAGTATTAGTAAAACTTACTAATTATAACTCCTTTCATTGAAAGAGATTAAAAACACAACAACCTTTTGCCAGTGAGTTGGTCTTAAGAATAGACATTGAGAGATACAGTCTCTTTTGTGTTGAGCCCACCCATAAAACCAAGGTGTATTGTCTGTATATTAATGAAAGAGAGCAAGAAACATAGAAAATTAATGAGATACACGTACCAGTCTGGCACATGACTGAAAAGGATAAATCTACACACCAACTTGTTCTTTTGCTCTGGTCTTGTCCTGATCTGCTCATCCAATCTAGTCAGTTCCTGAATGGATGAGGAAGGCCAAGGTCAGTTACAGTGTATCACAAAAGTGAGTACGCCCCTCACATTTCTGCAGATATTTAAGTGCATCTTTTCCTAGGACAACTGACAAAATGACTCTTTGACACCATAAAAAGTCATCTGTGTGCAGCTTATATAACAGTGTAAATTTATTCTTCTCTCAAAATAACTCAATATACAGCCATTAATGTCTAAACTACCGGCAACAAGAGTGAGTACACCCCTAAGTGAAAGTTCCTGAAGTGTCAATACTTTGTAGGGGTGGGAATCTCTAGGCACTTCACGATTCGATTCAGAGGGCAACGATTATCCTTTTTTTCCTACGCATAATTTTTTTTCTTTACCATGTGACTACTTGAAACAAATCGAGGACGATTTTAATTCCGATATTTTTATTAACAAAACAAATGGAAGCAATTCAGCACATTCCAAAAATCATATAAATAAATAACCAAATAAATATCTGCCCTTTTATATGAATAAATGTGGTCAACATTTCTGAGCATAGAATCAAAGTCAGCAGAGTAAAAGAACTAATTAGCATCTGCACAAAGAAGTCAAAGGAGTCAAAATGCTGAATTACTTCTTGTAAATAACAAAACATAGAATGCAATGAAATAATACCAAAGAGAGACAGAGCAAATGAGCTCAGTTAGTGAGAACTAATGCTTAAGTTCTTGTTTAAGAACAGAAGCTAGTCTACATGTTTAGATGCAAGTGTGCTCGATTATCGATTATTGACATTTGTTCAATTCAGAATAACGTCCGAATCGCGTTGCATCTAAAAATCGAATCCCCGGGAGTCGCGGCTGGTAGGGGCTGCACAGCAATTTCGGGTATTTACGTGGAATATTGAACATCTGAAAATCTTTCTCATAAAATGAGGCACCATGCAGACAAGGTACTGATAACTCGCAGCTGTGTTTCATTTATCAACAAATACAAATTCTTCACTGTTCATTTGTTCTTCATTTCATATGCATGTCAGAGAACAGCCCGCTTTAGTCTTCATTACTTGTTATGCACAGTTCTGCTGTGTTGGAGTCTGTGTTGGCCCATGGCCCTCCTCAGGGACTAAATGACCACTACCTTGTAATGTCAAGGCATTGAATGAAAGGTTTTAGTGAACGGAACGTCTCAGGGACTGCTGTATGTTACAATATTGTGTTTAAATCAGACCCTTTCATGCTTTTTATTTGTATAGTTTATCAGCTTATTAGAGACTTCCACTCAAAAACCACAACATCAAAATGACAGTTTGCTCATGTTTAGGTATGCTAGGACTTAAGACTAAAAAAGGGGGCTAGACACGCCTTGGCATCAGTATAAAGACATTACTATAACCACAGTGATGACCCGGGTTTCAGACTCTGTGGTGCCTATGAGCTCAGGCATCACGTGCAGACAAGGTTGACTGTGTCTTAGGTAGGAGTGTCCAGTCAGAAGATGATCCCCCAGTGGTGCATCAGTGACCCCTGCCATCCCTGCAGTGGGTTCAATAATAAGCAAGCTGAGTCATGACTAAAGTATTCACTGCTGACATACTAGATGAGAACCTTTAATGCTGAAAATAAAAGCTGTAATTTTTTCTGCGTAAAACGTTTAACACCCTTTAAGATGATCCATTCAGAGAACAATCTGTCGTATTCGTGCATTTATTTTCTCTTTTATTTTCTAGACTGTAATGTTAAACGAATTTGATAGGATGTTTATTGTTTGTGATACAGATACTGGTTTTTGATTCCATACAACAAAATAAAGTAAGACCAAGTAAGACAATTATTCTTATACCGCATAACCGTAACATTTTATTACTGTAGATAGTGATGTAATGATGCGCTATGCTCAAGTATATCATTTGTGTGTGAAAAGTGATATACAAATATCTTGAAACCTCCCTATATTCCACTATAACATATCTTTAAACATATCTTTAAATTTTGACCATCCCCTATCCATTTCCAATTACCCCACAGAAAGGTCATGTAGATTGCACCCTACGTAATTATATGTGCATACACAAAATACCCATGATATCTATTGCGATGCACCAAGTGCATTCTTACTCCCCGAAATGTAGAACTACATATTTAGTTATCTGTTTTCAAAGAAAAACACAAATTTTAGAATCTTTCATATTAACTTAAAGAATCCTAATATTTATTTTTAGACAGACATTGAAATAACAAAACGATAAAAAAACAAAGCGATATGGATTTAACACAGCAAGAATCACAGAGCTGAAAAGTAACATTTTTAACAACCAAAAACACAAAGATCAAAATGAGGAATGTGGAAGTGGTCAAACATCGTTATCTTGTCTGCTTATTTATATATTTACAAAAAAAGTTTATCCTCAAAAAGTAAGTATTCAGATTATTTCTTTTTATCCATTATTGTCAGAGAACCAGTAACTTTCTGAATGCTCTGTAGAGGAGCAGTGGAACATGAAGGAACACCAGTAAGAAACCTGAACCACAAAGGTGCGTGTTAACGCAGCACGTGGGTTTGGAATGAGATTTTGGGGGGGTTTTTTTACAGACTTTTGGAATTGTTCGTTGTTTTACCATAAAATATAAAATACAAATGTTTAAGCTGGTCATGGTAGGACAGTAATGAGAGAGAGATTGTGTAGTTCAGAAAGTGACAGTTTCACTGGACACCTTGTGTCTTGACACATCACCATCTGTTTTAATCTCTTAAGTAAGTGTGTCATCCACCTGGTAAACCTTCACTATTAACAACCACCGAAGCCAGATTTAGAAAGAGGTGTGGACAGGAGTCCTGATCTCCAATGTCCAGAGATTCAAAAACACATCCCATAATACAGCATGAGAGAGGTCATCACTGATGAGCAACAGAAATAAAATAATGTAAAACAGATGTACTAATCAGAGTCAGCTAATAGGAAAGGAAAATTACACTGTCTTACTAAACTGCAATCATTTTGTTGTCGTTGCTTTTGTTTGATTACAAGCCTAAACATAATACAGTTATGTACATTTCAATTGGACTGTATAAATATTCCCAGTGTGTCACTTAGAAAAGCTGCCCTACCTGTGCACATGCCTCATTTCACCTATTTATGCATTCAAATGTATGCATTGGAACGTGCGTATAGTGTATATCATAGGAAATAATTGTTCATATGCATATTATATTATTTGATTCAATATTATTGATATAGTATTATTTTAGTCTTACTATTATTACAACTTGAATTACTAAAATTGTCATCTAATTATCATCTAAGCCACCCAAGGAGTCCTTTTTGAATTTCGCAGTTTTTCCACACTAGGCTTACTCACTTTGGGTTTGGCTATAGGACACAATCTAAAAGTGTAAAAATTGTGACGCTCAGGTTGGTGTCAACAAAAGTCTAACATGGTAGCCAATGGTGACCCCTTCTGGTCAGGCACCACATACTGGCATCAAATCCATGGAACGTTTACACCTGCACTGGATAATTCCTGGAGCCCTGCGACCAACCGCGAAAATCAAGGCTGAATGAAAACAATTAACATATACTTTAATTTACTGAATAGTGTTGAAGGCAGCTAAACTGTGGATATCCCATACATCCAAACTATGTTTTACAATAAATGTATTTGAACTCTGTGGTGTGACCTGGATTCAGCAATATTTCATAATCAAATGTGATCTGATCTTCCTCTACCATCTGTTAAGTTTGACAGCAGCTCCTGTGGCTAAGAGGTAAGAGTCAAGGAGCTAAGGATAAGACTCCATGTATCCTTCTAGAAAGTTATTTGCAGTTTGCAGCAACCTTTTATATATATATTCTGATGGAGCCTTATAATTACTATTTCAAATTCAGATTAATTTCTATGCAATTTTATATTGTCTTTTATTTTCTAAACCTAATCCCAAACTGAGCCAGCCTAGGCCAGCAGAGGCGAGGAAAAACTTCCTAAATTTTATAAGGACTAAACCTTGGGTGGACCAAGACTCAAAAAAGGACTCAAGACTAACCTGTCAGGAACATTTGAATGAATTATTTTAGCCTAGTTTTACAGTTGCAATTGAGCACAGGATTTGATTTACTCCTTAAAGTCTCTATTTGACAACCATAATAACAAAATGAACCTACTGGTGTGACCTGAACTCTGAAAAAAGTAAGTGTGCATGGCAATGGATTGATGCCCAGCCTGGGACTGGATCCCACCTTGCACCCGAGTGCTGCCAGATGGCCTCTGGGTGGTAGGAAAATGAATAAATAAATGAATTCCATAATGCCATATTTCTTCAGATCAGTCCACGAAAGGAAGAGTCATTTCAGGTTGCATGTTCTACAACCATAAGACTGTTTGTCCAAATTTATCCAGGTTTTAAAGCCTCTTAGAGAGAACCCTCTTACGAGGTCTCTTCCCTGAATAGCACACAAGTATAGATCACACAAAGATCCTTAAGCTGAAATCCCTGGCAAGTATTTAATTCTAAATGAGTAATTACTGAGTGGCTGTGCAGCTTTTAGTCCAGGCTCGGAGCTTCCATTCTCGCTGTGAAACTGGAGAAGGTAGCACACGATCAAACGTCAAGGAGTTTGGTGGGGTAACAATTAATAAGCCAAAATGTGTGACATGAGCGCGCTTGATAACTTGGTGGCCAACACGGCCTACCTCAAAGCTCAAGGAGGAGACGAGAAAGAGCTAAAAAAAAGACGGCAAAGTCTGTGTCTTCCAAAACCAGAGAACTGCGCAGGCATCAGGGACACTGTGGAGAAGGACTTTGAGTCCCTCTGTGAGCTTCAGCCCATCGGGAAGAAACTTTTCAGGCAGTACCTGAGTCAATCAGCTGAGTACGGTGTCGCAGCCGAGTTCCTGGACCAACTGAACGACTGGGATTTATCCGAAGGAGCAGCCAAAGACAAAGCATGCACCAATATCATCAACCAGTTCTGCAAGGAAGGATCCAAGAGCTTCCTCTTCTACCTGACTGGAGAAGTTCTGGAGAAATGCAAAGCTGTGACAGAAAAGGACTTTGAAGAAGTGATAATGGGCAAAGTGAAAGAGGCCTCCAGAGAGTTCCTCAAAGGGAAACCCTTTGCGGAATACATGATCAGCCCACATTTCGACAAGTTCCTACAGTGGAAGGAGTATGAGAAACAGCCGATCAATGAGAAGTATTTCTACGAATTTAGGACACTCGGTAAAGGAGGCTTTGGAGAGGTAAGGGAACGCTTAAAATCTATAAGCAGAAATGGACGTTTCAAACTCCTACATCTTAAAATGGAAACTTCTTCTTCTGAGTTCTTCATGTAGTCTCACTGGTGGAACGTTTTGATAGGACTCATGGTACAAATTATTACTACGGACATATTTAGAATGGACCCTTGAGGAAAGCTCTCTTGTTGAATTAAAACCTTATGCTTATTCACCCAGATCCACATGATCAACAGTTGCTTAGTGTCCAGGGCCCACATTCTCACTGTAAGGATAATAATGTACTGATATGCTTGTACTTAAATCAACAAAACAATATTATCTTTCACATACATTCCTTCTTATTTAAAACAATAAATTAAAAGTAAATCAATTGTGTTAATTTTCACATAAGAAATATAACCAAGCATAGACTCCAAATACATAAAATAATTATGTATTTACTTAATTAATTAATTACATTGATTCTTACTATTGTACTTGCTCAATAACTTTGTATATCATTTTATTAGGTCAGTTAAATTATTTTATTACTTATTCTTTCCCTTCACAGATTTGAGCTGATAAAATGTTTGCAATTCTAATTTTGTTTGTTTCTCCTGCCCACATTATGCAGTTCTGTCTTCCCCCAGCTTAACCGACTTCTTAAAAATGTATTAAACGTGCCGTATCCAAGTTTGTTCATTGCAGCCTCTATTGTATAATGTGTTTTCACTTAGATGACTAACATACCCAATTTCCGGGCCTTTCAAAGTCTGGGCCTTATGTTTCTATAAGTTCCTCTAGTATGATTCAATATGTCCTACCCAAAGAGTAAAATCAAAATGATGATTGAGAAAACATGACGTACTCCATGCTGAATGCTCTCCAGGTGTGTGCAGTGCAGGTGAAGAACACGGGCCAGATGTACGCCTGTAAAAAGCTGTGTAAGAAGCGCCTGAAGAAAAAGCACGGCGAGAAAATGGCTCTGCTGGAGAAGAAGATCCTGGAGAAAATCAATAGCCCCTTCATCGTCACCCTGGCTTACTCATTCCACACCAAAACCCACCTGTGTCTGGTCATGACGTTGATGAACGGCGGGGATCTGAAGTACCATATCTACAACATCGGAGAGAAGGGCATCGAGATGAATCGGATCATTTATTACACGGCCCAGATCACCACCGGCATACTGCAGCTGCACAACATGGACATCGTGTACCGAGACATGAAGCCTGAGAATGTGCTGCTGGACAGCCAGGGCCAGTGTCGACTTTCTGACCTAGGTCTAGCCATCGATCTTCCTGCTGGAAAAACCACCACCCAGAAGGTGAGAGTTGATCTTTATATTTAGTTGAACCATGTTACCTGAATATTTGGATAGCGATCATAGAACCGCTCATTTGAATGATTTCAAATGAAATATTCCTACCTCATTCCTGCATAACCATCAATGCCATTGGTATACAGTACAATGGCACATATGGCTTTCTCATATATCTGGTGCAAAAACTATACAGGTTCTCCACTTTTTATGTTGGGAAAACATCTGGACATATCCATCATAAGCTGAATGTATCGTAAATCCAGCTATATAATATATCCTGTATATATCATAATGCAGCCTACCTTAAACATGCTTACATGCATACAATTTGAACTACAGCATGGCAAGTAGCCAAAAGCTTATTTTATAGTAGTTTCTAATCAAATTTTCTAGTAGTTTTCTAAAGTATGTAGGAAATCATGTTTTTTGTTTATTTGGTTTGCTTAACATCAGAATCAGCACCAGTAGCCATTTCAGTAACACACACAAGGTTATATCAGTACTAGTTATTTATACAGTAATCGCTTAACCTAATACACATGTATTTGGACTGTGGGAGGAAACTAGAGTACCCAGAGTAAATCTATACAGACACAGGAAGGCCATGCAGACTCCACACAGAAAAAAATCAGAGTATTGTTTTTGCTGAATGTGTATTTATGTGTATTATTAGATTTCCATCATAAAGTTGTAGAATCAGAACACAGAAAATGAGAATCGTGAAAATGAGAATAACAGTACATTAAGACATAAATAAATAGTTTATGAAAGGAAAAACAGGGTAAAGGAACAAATTATTATTTTGTGTGTCATCAATCATGTAAACTTTAGCTTCTCCAATATAAAAAACACTAAAAAATTATCGGGGACACGCAAAGCAGGAACAACCCTAGACAGGACATCAATCCATCGTACGGAACGTACAGTCATACGCACTTTCGAAATGCCAGTTAACCAACACACATGAATGTGGACTCTCGATCCCAACCCTGGGTCCTGCCTGTGTGGAGTTTGCATGTTCTCCCCATGGCTGTGTGTTTTTTCTCCAGGTACTCTTAACTGGTCTCTCTAAAGTGACAGTTGGTTTGTGACTGCGTACATCTGCGTGCCCATCACTGTACGATTGGTGCCCTGTTTAGGGTTGTTCCTGCCTTGCACCCTGTGTCTCCCAGAACCTGTTACCATATAGCATCTGCTAACGTCACACAAACCTGTTAAAAATTGCTTTTTTTTCCCTAAACCGGTTTTAAAATGAAAATGTAATGTGCGTTGTTGTGGTGCAGGAATATGGGGTTTTAGTTTTAGCAGGAGTTCAACTCCGATAACTAGAATTTTGTAGATTGTTCCTGTAAGCTCATTTAGTTCTGGAGCTCTGAAGCCTTTAGCTCGAGTTTTGTGGCTCTGATGATCCTCTTACTCCAAACGAATTACACAAATCTGGCTCAGATACTTTCAACACAGGGAGTGTGTGTGTGTTATGCTAACGTTACCCAAGATCAAATGCTCATTATAGCTTGTTTAAGTAAATATGTGCACACTGTTTTATTTTTATTTCTAATTATAAAGTGGACAGTTAAACCTAGCATTTACACTAAATACACACACAGACATACTGTACGTATATATATATATATATATATATATTTTTTTTTTTTTTTTTTCATATAAATATTTGTAACATGTATTATTAGATTTATTTGGACTTTCCACTGTGTACAATTGTAGGCAAAGCATCCTAAATATAACCCCCAAAACCTATTCTTAATCCTACCCCATAAAATACATGCCAATCTTAACCCTAAGCCCTACAGATAACTCCTAGATACTGTACCTAACCCCCAATCCTGATTCCAGTCCTAAATTTTAAATCCTAACTTCAACCCTAACCCTAGGCTTAACCCGGGCTCCAATCATGATTGCTCCTATTATAAATCCTATCCAATAAACCTTAACCTTAACCTCTGATCTTAATCCTATTTATTGATAACACACATAATCTTAATTTAGCCTGCATCTATTAACCCTATTAACCCCAATCCAAAATCCCAACCCATTAACATCTAACCCTAATCCAATTATAACCATAACCCTTAATCATAAACCAAACCCCTCATTTTAATCCTAATCCCTAACCCCCATCAGGGGTCGCTGTTGCAGTTCCAGAACTGATCCCCTGACCAATCTCTCCTCCCTACAAGTGCCTATAAATGCTCTTAATTGATTATTTCAAACTAACACATTCCTGAACAATTTAGCATAGACCAAAAAGCTGACTTTAGACCGTGATACTATATAAGATTTGATTGAAATTGGGTTACTATTTAAACCTTTTTCACTACATCTCCAGACTTATTCTCAAAATGTGGGTTAATAAAGGATAATTACAGTTTCAGAGATGTGACATTTAATTATTACGCTGGGACACTTTATAAATGCCAACTGACGTAAATTGCTAAGGAGAACTGTTGACCAGAACGTCCATGATTCAAATCTTACCTCTGCCAACCTGGGGTATTGTCTAGGGCTTAAATCCTACCTTTGCAGACCTACCACTGTATCAGTTGTAAGTCGATCTTGATTAAGACTTTTGCGAAATGACATCAATGGAGAACATACACAGAGTTATCAGCCAGGGTTGGACGCGAGTATGGGTCTCTGGAGCTTTAATACGTCAACTAAAACCGGATGCAAACATTAGCATGCCCTGGATGGGTTCTCTGGGACGAACCTTAACTGGGACATTTTTGGAAAGGCCAATTGATGTAAGGCCTTGTGAATAAAAGTTTCTTTAATGTAGGTTTAGTAACATTGATTACAGGAGATTAGAAAGGATTGAATAAAAATGTTATACTCCTTAATTAATTATTTTTTATAAATAATTCATGTGCACCATTAATGAGTCAATGAACTACAGAGACCAAAACATCAGTGGATCATGTGAACAAAGTACCAAAACCTTTCCAGTTATGTGTTGAGTAAAGATGTTCTCTCTCTCTCTCTCTCCCTCCTACTCTCTCTCTCTCTCTCTCTCTCTCTCTCTCTCTCCATCTGTTTGGATTGTCTCTCCACTCCTGACAGCAGATTAACAATTAAGCTAATTAAGGTTCTTCTGTATGAAGAACAGAGGTCAGGGAGCCGACTTGCCATGTATATATAAAGAACAGGTCAGAGGTCAAGTATTTTGGTAGTGTCCTCTTAAACGAGCTCCTCTCCTCACTCCTCAATATTACTCATTACTCATAATTACTACCTATACCTTTGTGTATGGATATAACCTTGTGTGTGTCGCTGAGATGGCCACTGATGCCGATAGCGCCGTTTAAGAAACAAACAAATATAAACCTATATGTAAATAGGTAGGTGTGGTCTGATTAGAAAGCGGGTCTTCCAAAAACAGGGTGTAGAAATGCCCCTTCTGTTCAATACTCAAAGCTGGGCCTTTTGATCCTGCATGCTCGTAGGTTGCCGAGCTGGCCAGCTGCCATCCCAGCTGGTCCCATAAATGCTTGATTAGAGATAATTCTGGAAACTGGGCAGGTCAAGAAAGTCTTGCGCATATTGCTGAGATGTTAGTGTCCCTCGTATCACTACTAAGGGACGACTATCGTATGCGTTGATTATCACACCAGCAGTTGGGTCACTCCAGAGCGAGGGCCGGATTGAGCATTCACCGCGAACCCGACCGTTGTTGGATCCTAAGAGTCCAGGTTTTTTGTTCACAACTGCAATAAATGGTATTGTGATTGGTTGTTAATGACAACAAATTCCCTTCTGCTAAGCAACTGCGAATGGTCCGGACAGAGACAGGGATGTGTAGTGAAGGTGCCACCTGTGTCTGGATGCTGGACAAAGAAACTGTGGGAGCTACTTATGCTTGTTGGTGGATCAACCCATCCTAGTTGAAATCTAATCTGATCTTAGAATGGAACACAAAAATAATATGAAAATTGTACCCTGTCAAGAGTCTTACATTTTGCAAGTGAATCTCTTTCTCTCTCTCAGGCTGGTACAGGAGCATACATGGCTCCAGAGATCCTGACAGACACCCCTTACAGGACATCAGTGGATTGGTGGGCTCTAGGTGTCAGTATTTACGAGATGGTTGCAGGCTACACGACGTTCAAAGGTCCTGACGCTAAGAAAATAGATAAGGATGAGGTAAAGCGGAGGATCATCAATGAGGAACCCAAATTTGAGCACAAAAACTTTGACCCTCTTACCATAGACATCATCCAGCAGTTCCTCAAGAAGAAAGTGGATGAACGTCTGGGCTGCAAGTAAGAACCTCTTTTTGGTCATGGTGCTAAGTTGAAATGAACAAATTGACAAAATTACAGAGACATCTGGGTAAATGTTAGTTTAAAAACATAATTACATGAATAAACAACTTGTTGTATTAAGGATAAAACTTAACTATGTACGATCAGTACTTTCCGATCTGGTCTAGCGTTATAAAGACACTGCACTGACCTGTTTCTGGTTTCATGATGGCTATTGGGCACTGAGCTCTGTCCGTGGTGTATTTCCACCTGCACCCAGTGAGTAACGGAAGTTAAAATGGGTGGGAAAATATTAAATATCCTCTTTAGTGCAGAGTTTTGTTTTCAGGTTAAACATTTTAATCCCTGTATAAGGAGCGTGTGAATGAATAAAGCAGGTAGCAGAGCATGCTTAATCAACTACGGTTTAAGTAAACTGAACATTTATTCCGGATTCACTGCAAACGCACATTCCAGTGTGCCAAACGTTTGAACCAAACTAAACTATGGCTTCGTCTCCACAGAGGTGACGACCCCCGTAAGCACGAGTGGTTCAAATCCATCAACTTCCCACGTTTAGAGGCCGGGATCATCCCTCCACCGTGGGTACCCAAACCTAACGTGGTGTACGCTAAGGACACCGGAGACATTGCCGAGTTCTCTGACGTCAAAGGCATCGAGTTTGACGCTAAGGATGAAAAATTCTTCAAAGAGTTCAGCTCAGGTGCCGTGCCCATCCCATGGCAGCAGGAGATGATCGATACGGGACTGTTCGATGAGCTTAGCGACCCGAACCGCAAGGAATCCTGCGTCGGATTGAACGACGAAAAGAAATCTGGAACCTGCACGCTGCTGTAACGAGGACCACAGAGACAGAGTTCTGGCATGATCCGTTCTGAAGATCGGAATAACTGTCAGAATGTTGCAAGTGTATGAAGAACATTTTGGGATGTTTGAAATGAATTTCCATTCTGTTCTCTCCTGTCACGCTCGATTTAATGCAGTAGTACGTACAGGCTGTATAAACTCAGCTACCATAATCAATTCTGAAAATGAACATCTAAAGGAAGGAACATTGTAGGAACTTGTGGCAGCATTTCTTATATTCAGTAAATACTACGTGGATCCCTAAGGCTGTATCCCAACTGCAAGAATTCAGACACTGGACTTATTGTGGCTTTTAAGTGTGTTAATGGGACTGTATTATGAGCGTAAATCCAGTTCATCAGCAAGACGTCTGGTTTATAACTGTACTGCATTGTAAGCATTAATACTATAAAATCTTAAGTGATGTGAAGATTTATCCTAACACTACATAAGCTTGTTCTTTATTGAATTTTGAATAAATAGCAAGAAAAGTTTATGAACCCTTAACAGGGATCTGCACTTGCAGCTGTATTGGTAACAAAACAAATTATTAAACAGGTAAACCATGGACATGTAAACTAATCCTACATAAGCACCACTGATATTCAGGTTATTCACTATCACAATATTCACAACATGTCGGACCCCTGTTCAAATCACATTTGATTATATAGTGCTTGACTAATACATTGTTGAAAAAAACTATAACAATCTCCCTTGGAAATGCATTGACAGAATGTTTTTCGCAGACTGGCAGACAAATCCACACATGGCCAAAAGTATTGGGACACAAACCTGCATTGACACATTTCAAGTACTGTTGCAGTTCCTTCAGGAAAAAAAAAACTTCATCTTACCAGAGACTGACCATAAACAGGAGGGATTTACCACGGTGAACCTACTGATGAGTCACTCTGGTTCGTACCCCTAAGTTAATTATTTTGCCACTGTCAAGACCACTACAGTTGCCTGGCCCAGAAAATCTGAAAAAATACCAGAAAATGTATGCAGGTGCTTCATGTATGTTTCCTAATATTTCTGTGTCACCAGGGGCGCCTGTGCTCCTCTAAATGAAGTCTTTGTGACGTGTGATATCCACAGACACAGGGTTGGCCCGCAATGCAGAATGGGTCTCAAGTTTTATTTCTTTTCAATATGATTTTAAATTTAGGCATTACATTTGACCATCATCTTTTACTAAGGAATTCTTGAAATGTCTTTTTTTTTCTTTATAACTAACATCATAAACACATTACATTGCCATGACAAACCGAAATATTAGACATAATGTGTTTTCATTCATATATAAAACAGAATTTATGATTTATGCGTGTATTTAGCAACTGTATAAATTACAGGGAAAAATGATTTAGGTTTAATGATGTGACCCCTAGAGGTAAAATTTACATGTTAACACCGAAATGTCATTTACAAACACAATTGCAATTGTACTTGATAATACAGCTTAAAAGTGTGGAGTTTGACATGTTCTCCTTAACAGTTTCTTAACTGATTTTATGGCATGGCAGGAAGACATGGGTCTACCAAAGATGACCTTCCTGTTCATTCTAATCATTATTATTGTTTAAGGTTTTTAAACAAGTAGGTACTCACAATTTTAGCCATTGTTTTCCATTCATTTATGAAAGAGTTATAAATGTAAACCGGAAGTGGACATGGACATGGGCTGATGTTCAGAGTGACACAAAAATCTGATAAGGCGATTGTGTGATTAGCAAGGTGTACTTAAATCAACCTGCTAAGCCTGTCCACTAACCTGCTGACGGCTTTAGACCTGCAGCTCGACTTTAGATCTGTTTACAGCCTCTGTTTTATTTTGGCTTTATTAGTTTGTGGATGGATATATAAAACAAAGAGCTGAAACACTACAGTGAGAACATACCACAGATTATCAGAGGTATAAAGATGAAGGGGCATGGGTTCTATACCTGTCACCCACCCATTTATAACACAATCAACTACTGTAATTTATAACTATATAAATATAATACATATTAATCCACTAGCAATAATGTACAGTGCAGGTAATGGTTGGTTAGCGCAGTCACCTTTCATATCCAGAGAGGCCCATGTGAAGTCTGCATGTCCTGCCCGTGTCTGCATGGATTTACTCCAGGTATTCCAGTTTCCTCCCACATTCCAAAGACATGCATTAGGCTAATTGGTTAATCGCTCTAAATTGGTCTAATGTGAACGGTTTGATGTAACCTTGCTCTTAGCTTGAACAGCTATTGATGCTGATGTGATGTTAATAAATAAATAAATAAACCATGAGGAGTTGCAACACATACAAAATACATAGACAGGTGTCTCATCCAGGCATAGATCTACAATTGAAGTTTTGAATTAGTTATAACAGTCTGTACATAAATAGATTTTTAACATTAACTTTTTGGGGGATTTAATGAATTATCACAACAACAAAAAACAAGAGTTAGTACTTAATAAATAATAAGATTAATAAAAAACAAACTGTGTGTAATTTAATTGTATATAATGTCATCTCAGTGGTGGCCCTGTTATATTGCTATACATTTTAAGTGTATAAACTAAATGCTATTTCATATAATTATACATATTTAAGCACCATTTAACCGATCACTAAGAACACAGCAATCTCAATTGCGACTGGTCGTGTCAAAATCGTGTTTAACAGTTGGGATGTGTTGGGAATGAAAGAAACTTGCTTGCTTCTCATTACTACAATCGCTCTGGTTCAAAGAATAACTTTATGCTCATTTTGACTACACAATTGAAAGAATACAGAATTTTTCCAAAAAAACGACAGACTATTTTTAAAAGTCACATTTATTTGGAGGGAAGGGGGTCTTACAAATCGGTGTGTGTTGTTTTTATGGAGCTAGGAACATCATTTCATTATCCTTAGTCTGTTGTCTTGTGTCATAGTTCGGTTTGAATTCCACTCAACTGAGATAAATTTCCTCGTAAAACAGGAGCGCGCAACTGACATCTCTATTTACACATTGAACATTAGGAACGTTGTTTTAACGTCAGAATTTCAATGGTCTCATTCTGCCCCATACCTCCCGACCAGAAACGGAATAGCAGACCAACACCAATCGTATGCTACTTGTGTATTTAATTATGTTTGCATAAATTGATAAATGAATATTTTAATACTTCCTTACCACTTTAGTAAGTTGACACCACTATTTCTACACTGCTCTGTGTCAATGCTCCCCCCAGAAAGTCCTGTTCCTCCATCTGCACATGACAGCTTATAGAGCTGTACTACACTGCTTCCAAAAATGAGCCAATAATTCATTAGGTAATGTTTCATTAGGGGATATTTAATTGTGAAATATCCCCTCATTTTCGTGAGCAGTTTGTTAAGCTTATTAAGTTCACAAGCTAGCCACTTTATATACCCGCACAAAATTGTGTCTATGGCTCTGTTTCGATAAAGAAGATTTATTAATTCTTATAGATTCTTATAAATTCTTACGCTGTTACATTAAGGATGTACTAACTGATATTGCATTGTATTATCACTGTAATAATAACAACAACAATCACCCGGCAACTCTGGGCGCAAGGGCAGGAGCAACCGAGTACCAATCCATTGTAGGGCACACACACACAACACACACTAAGGGCCACTTTAGAGACACCAATTAACCTTACATGTTTTTGGACTGTGGGGGGAAACCAGATTACCCGGAGTAAACACACATTGACGACATGCAGTCTGCACACAGAAAGGACCCAGGCTGCTCCACCCTGGGATTGAACCTGTGACCTTCTTGCTGTGAGTTAGCGGTGCTACCCACCGAGCCACCGTGCTGCCCTGTATGAACTTTAGGGAGATTAAATTATAAAATTCTCAATGCTCACAAAAATTAGGGGATATTTCAAAATGGATATAAAGCAATTCTTTTTTAAAAATTAAACTAGATTGTCAGAGAAGCATATGAAAATTCATAGAAAGTTATTTCAGTATGCAAAATGAGATGAAAACTCAATTATGGTGATTGAGTAGTAAGTGATTTATTCATGGGGTGAACAGAAACATGTTAAACTGAGGTGAGGCAGTATGGCCTTATGTTACCAAATACGTCTTTAAAATATTATTAACACTTTTCAACAACTCAAATATATCCCTGCCGCCAGGGGTGTAGCACCAAATTCTGGGCCCTAAGCATAAGCAGTGCCCCCCCTAAAAGCCCGACACCCCCCAGCTCCCCACCGGCAAAATAGAACATCGTTTTATCAATAAAAAAGAAAAAATCTTACAAAATTTACAAATCAAAATCTGACTCACTAGTCATTTTTCAAAAAGAAAACAGACTTCCAGAAAGTGAACACTGAAATTTATAGCCCAGTTAGTGCCCATTTACGTCATTAAAAGTCCAGTTTTCTTGCCAACTGACACATTAGAGTATAAATAGCTAAAATTATGTGCTTTTATTTTAAACTTTACGTTTGATGCTGCATCACCCTCTGGCAGTGTCTTAAACTGAGTGCCATTTCACAAGTTTGCATTGCTACTAATTTAACAGCCTCTCTTTATGAACAGGTGATATTGATCTACTAAGTTAGGCGATTATCCTAATTACGTTATGGCTAAAAAAAATAAGCGAACTTTTCCCTCGCGCGTTTCGAGCCGTCCCACCTGCCCAACCGAGGTTCAGTATCCCTTACATTTTAAGACAGGTTTGCAAGAAAACTAAAATAACCACCTATAAACCACTTACAAACTACAAATAGATTATCAGAATCTGATAGGTTTATCTCTGTTAACACTGAAATGCTGTGGACATTCCTACATCTCCCTGTTCCAGGTTTGCTCCCCGCTCTAACCTCGCGAGAACTGACAGTTACAGCAGCCCGGGTGGCAGTTCTCGCGAGGTTAGTGAAATTTCAGTTTGGAGAGGCACAGGAATGTTTTTTAAGTTATAATATAATACGTGAAAATACTAATACGAAGGGACGGCGGGAAAGAGGGGTAAAATACGGTAATTTCCCGGCCAAAACGGGAGACTTGACAGGTATGGTTATGGCGCAATAATAAATATTAACTTCCTATACTATTGCAATACTGCGGTAGGTTATGCAAACAAAAACATTTAGAGTTTACCTCAGATTGCAGATAATGAATCATGTTATTTTTAATTTTGTGTTTTGCAGTTTTTAGCACTGACAGTCACGGTGGTACTGAAGTGTTTTATAACCACGTGTGTTTTTTTACTACTGTAGGCTATTTGCTTCCACATTTTGGCTCACCCTTCTTAAGAAAGAAGTGTGTAAGCAGTTGCTTTCTCTCGTTTCTTTTTTTTTAATCTCTTCCCTGCCCCTTTTTTGAAAACCCGATTTACTTTCCTTGGGCATCATCCTTCTCAGTCAGATTCAACACCGCTTCAGCAGAATGAACTGTAAATGCGCTAGATAAAAGTCCAGTGAAGGCGGACTAAACCATTTAATGCTTCATTTGGGGGCGGATAGCTTGACCGCGGTCAAGACACCGACAGGAGGAGTCTGTTTACTCCCGTGAAACCAATTCCTTAATTCTGTTATTCATTATCAGCTAAGATAAACGTAGTGGATATGAAGTGAAGTAAACATGAAAAAATTAAATTCGCTTACTGATCGTGTAAAAATGCGCTCGGTATTTCTTGGAATAGTTTTCGTGCAGTTGTTTTCTGCTCTGCCTGTTAAAGGTGAGAATTAATTTCTATAATTCTCTTTGTAAATCCATAAATCCTCGTTGTATGTTTGCTTATTTTTTACATTTAGTTTAATGTAATCGATAAAGTGTAACATGTATACCGTTCACCAAAAAATTTAATTATGAGACAAACCCTAAGTTTTGTGAGCAGTGTTATTTGTGCATATACTCTATACTCTGTTGTTGTTGTAATAGTCCTTATTGTAATTATTTGTGTTATTGCGGTTACTGCAAAGTGAAACAGAATTGGGAAAAGAAAGCGATATTTATAGAGAAACTGAAAGAGAAACTATAATGCAGATGTAAATAAAATATAAAAAGCACCCTAGTGTACGCAGTTATTTCTGCCGTGATTTTAGAATGATCATACATCAGTACAATGTCTATTTATATACAAAAGTTTGTGCACCCCCAGTCAAATAACATGTATATGATTTGTTGAATAAATAAACAGCACAACATGACATTTGCTCAGTAGTGCCTAAACCTTAAACGGGTCCTGGCTTGACCCTTGAATGCTGAAGGTGTTCATTAATCACAGAAGTTCACTCATTACCCTAAAAGTTCAAACCTTCCCTCACAAGTGTAACTGAGGTGAAAATCCTACATAGAGCATGAACCTCCATGGTGTGTGTTGATGTTTAAACAAAAAATACAATGCAAACATTTTTAGAAGTCATAAGAATTCTTTAAACACAATTGAACTAATCCCACAACAAAAGTCTTCTTATGTGGTTGAAACCAAGAACCAGTTACACAGGTTAAAACCTGTTTGACTACAGACAAATATAACTTGTTATCTAACCACTGCGCTAATTACGAATAACTATATGAATAATTCATTAACTAATTTAATTAATGCCCATTTAAGAGTTACAGAAAAGTTAAATGTTACGTATTTTAACCATAACTTAGTAACCAGATGCGAATTCCATAAATGTTGAATAAATCTTTGAGCATTTATGAAATGCCTGTGTTAATCCTTCTGTACAGAGGATGTGAACGACTGCAAATGTTCAGGATTGGATTCTCTAATTAACACTACAGCACATGTGGCGCAACACTTTAACAGCACTCAGGCATTGTCAGGTAAGTACTATTTCATTAAATGTTAGTATTTGCAGAGCAAAAAGGATCTATTGGTGATGGTGGTCAAAACAATAATAAACAAATAAATAAATACATTTAAATTGGATCATTTAAAAATAATTAAATACATAAATAAATACGTTTTATAAATATCTAATACGGGTACCACTGCTAGAAGGTCCCGGGTTCAATCCCAGGGTGGAGCGACCTGGTTCTTTTCTGTGTGAAATCTGTATGTTCTCCCCATGTCTCTGTGGGTTCACTCCGGCTAAACCGGAGTACCGCTTTCCTCTCACAGTCCAAGGACATGTATGTTAGGTTAATTGGTATCTCTAAAAATGACCCTTAGTGTGTGAATGTGTGTGTGTGTGGCCTACGATCGATTGGCGCCCTGTCTAGGGTTGTTCCTGCCATTGCCTCCAGAGACCGGCTGGTCCGTGACCCTGTGGAAATTAAGTAGAAGATAAAAGATGGATGGATAATATCTATTGTTGTTTTTTTTGTTATTGCTACTATTATGACCACCATCAGTATTAAAAACAAAATCCTGCCATGGGGCTTTCCATTTCCATCCAGTGCAGCCAGATAGGCCCCGGACCATTAACAACCCTGAATCAGGTCCAGAGGGTGTTGACAGCTGATCAAACTCTTGAGTCGCCGAGCTGCTGAATTGGGGAAACCTGTGCGTTATCTGTTCAAACACAAGTCCAAGCTTCAGTGAATGTTGCGTTACTTGCTTTTTGTAAAAGTCTTCAAGTGTCCAAGCATTAAAACGTGTGTGAATCAGTTCATAGACATCCATAATCAATGAACATTGTAATAATCCAGATTAGAGCGGTAATCCACAGGCAAACGTTCACAGCATTGAAAATAGTGCAAACTGTAGACTTCCCCATCACCAACCCACTACTAACTCTCCCCTAGCCAGTAAACAGGTAGTTTTACAAATCCCCAAATTAACTAACTAAGTACACCCAAGACTCCAAACCCAAGCCTACGCTTGAATGAGTGAGTAGTTTTATTCTTAAGTGAATACCAACAGGTAGTTGGATGATTCCAGAGATTTGACTGAATTAATCTAGCAGAATGTAATGTATTAATTAATCTAAATCAAGACTCTGAAATTAAGGGATGACATGAGGACAAAGGGTTCATTAATGGTTTGTTATTTTTAATAACAGAAATAAATACTTTAGTAAGTAAACTTCCACTCAGAAGTTTGTTTCTTAAACTTCACTGTTGTTTTTTTTTGTTTTTCATTTCAGACTTCCCCATCCTCACGGTTGTGATTCCTATTCTTGCTGCCCTCATTTTTATAGCAATGGTTCTGCACAGCTTCCTGAGATTTCAACTACACGGTAAGTCACAGCATCACGAGTCTCACTCACCTGCTCGTTCAGATCATCGTATCAGAAAAGTTGTCTGATTGAACGGGATTTATTAAAGAAAAAGTTTTGCCAGGAAAAAAATGACATGCACACAATTTTCCTTTCAAAGGAAAAGACAAGCCGAGGCAGATTTGGTGCACTGGGGCTTCGAAAAAAAGCGAGTTAATAATTAATGAAACCTTTTAAACGTTTTGTTTTTTACATTTATTTAATGAGTTTTTAATTGAACTCACTTTTGAAAACTTGAAGTATGTTCCAGGAGTGGCTGGTCTGTGCAAATGTAGTAATGTATTGCTTCTCTCTCTTTCTCTTCCTTATCACTTCAAAAGCAGGAGAATGTCCACCTGTAGGTGAGAATACTTGCATGTTTGTGTACCTTATTTAAATACAGGGTGAGTCAAAAGTCACAGGACACCCTTGCAATGGGTGAGGGAACATGGCCACCATCTTAAAAGCCACCATACTGGATTAAGGGCAAGTTTTTTCCAATGGGAAAAACAATGGGATGGCCATGTGGTATATCAAATAAATCCAGACTTGTCTGAGAAATCGATTGCCAGAATTGTCAGTCAGATTTGTAATATCTGTTGTAGTTCAAAAGTTATCAACACCAGGTAACTGAAGATGGAACTGATGAATCTGAGGGCCGGGGAACACAGCTGCCGTATCATAGCAACAGACTAACAACCAACACTCAGATCACTAATTTCACACAGCACTGTTACATCCCTAATAACCAAATTTAGAGACACCGGGACTTTGGAAGATAAGAAATGTGGTGATTGCCTGAAGGACCACCACCGACCAAGAAAACTCAACAATGGTTTTGGGAATCTTTGATGCAGCACGAGACGTGTCCCGTGACTTTGATCTGCTCTGTAGTTACACTTAGATCCCTTTTTTGTTTGTTTGTTTCTTTTTTATTGCTGTTTTTGTTTGCATAGAATATTCTATATCACTTTTATAAATGCTACTATTTGTCTCCTACTAAAGACAGTGTTTAATATAAAATTCCAATATCCTTTTATTATTTCAGGTGTTTTGGGATCCATTTTGTATTACCCTGCCAGACCATCACCGATAGACCAACCTGTCTAAAGTCAACTACTAACATTACAATGGTATGAAAAGTTCAGATATTATGTCAGTTTGATTATTTTAGGGTCAGAGATTAGTTGGACCTTAATAATAATAATAATAATAATAATAATAATAATAATATACTGGCCACAAAAATTAGAGAATATTTCAAAATGAAATATCCCATAATGAAATATTCCCTAATGTTTGTGACAAAAATTCTTAGTGCTAAGTGTTACTCCTAGTGACAAAATTCGAAGAAAAGTCTGATGATTGTGGGTGTTTCCCTCTTAAAGTGTGTAGTAGATCCTTGTAAAGTTAAATGTTTTTCGTAAAGCATCTTAGCCCCTAAAAGAGCTGCTAACGTGAAACAGTTAGAAGTACTGACTAGGAACTTTAGGAGGACACTTTTAGGAGGCTTAGGACTTCTCTTAAGCAGAGGAGAAAAGACGAAGCGTCCTCCAAACACAGAATAATAGTAACATAATCACAAGCCACCGATTAGATCTTGCAGGAATAATGTTCTGACGTCTCAGAGCCAGCACAACAATGGTGTAAAGCTCGAAACGAATGGACGGAACTAAAGCAGCAGGGAGGACTTGGATCTGCCACAAACTTTCTTCAGGAGAGAATCACACAGACAATGAGAACATTTCCTGAAATGTTCTTTTCAAAGTAAAGCCTTATTATAGATTATATATATATATATATTTAATTAAGCGTGCTCTGTTATCTGGTAATCTGATAAGTCAGGGTTCAAGTACATCTGCCGATGAAGGGCGTCTCTAGATTTGATCTGTATGGCCTGTAGATCCTGGGGAGCAATGATATCTGTGGACTAATAATTCGGTGTTCATCATAGAGACGTTAGGGAATGCTCTGACAAACTACTGGTTCTGACAAAAGATCGAGTGGATTTAGGAAACACCATTGTACAAATCTACTGGACCCAGAAAGATCTCAGCTGTTTGTTGGTTTTTGAAATCCTGTGAATTTAGTGATCTAGAGTTACATGAAAGGACAAGTGACTTTAGCAGCACAAACACTGTCTGACATCTGTTGGTATTTTCACTAAACTCACTGTGTTTAGTTGTTCTCCCCATATCCGTATGGGACAATGTTAATGGGCGTTCACAAAGTGCCACTTAGTGTATAAGTGAGTGTGTGTTCCCTACGACGGACTGGTGTCCTGTCTGTGGCAGTTCCCGCCTTACGCCCTGTGCTGCCGACTGGGCACCAGTTCTCCCTTGACCCTGACTAGGACTAGGAGTCAAGTAAAATTGATTTATATAGTGCTTTTTTATAATGGAGCACTGCACCTCAATATTATATTATCTTAAAAGGCCAATCCCAAATTGAGCAAGCCTAGGGCGACAGTGGCAAGGAAACAGCAGATAAGAAAATAAAAGTACATGTACATGATCATAATCACACAGTCTTCTGATCCTGCAAGTATGATATCCAGGTGAGAACAGACCATTCTGATCCCTCTGCTGGAATAAATGATGTTGAATAACATTCTTGTTTTGTGGACTAATCGAGTAAATGAAATTTCAAAAGGAATTAGTATTTTTTTTTTTTGTACAATTGTTAAGGCCATTGGGGTGTGAAATTCACTTTTCAAGATTCAGAATGCTAAATGAAAACAATGGATTGAGTTACATACATTCTAGCGATGGTTTCCAAAAAAAGGGTCATTTTATTTCAAAGAAAACATTACATTTATAGTGTAACATATTACATGTATTACTACTGAAATGTTGTACATATTGTCTGTGACAGGGTGGAACAAGACTGTCACTATGAGTGTGTAAGTGAGTGTTTAGGGTGGTTCCTATCGTACCACTGTGACTCTGACTAGGATAAGGTAGATAAGAAAACGAATACTAGTTTATATTTAGTGCAAATTCATGTTTTGGGTGTTAGATTCATCAAAAATAACTCTGCACGACTTCATAAAACTTACCAACTGTATTGTTTAATTCGTTCTACACAACATTCCAATGTGTTTCTGTAAAATTGTGAATATTTTTCCTGGGTAAAAAGCGAACATATTAGAATGAATATACAATGCATTATGTGTCTGTAATAAACGTTTCCTATATCGTTAGTATTCTGATGGTATTTTTAAAATGATCTACATTATATCTTATAATATAACACTAAAATAATTGTATAATATTTACTTTAGTCTTGAGTTTGATTGCCTGGCACAGCTGAACATCACTCACACATGAACATGTATTGATATTATTGTTGTTGTTGTTGTTGTTGTTGTTGTTGTTGTTGTTTTCATTATTTGTGCTATTATTTGTATTATTAAGTAATAATCTGAGTCACTTTACTGAATCGACTTTTTCATTCGATTGTAATTGTCTTTTCTGACCTTTGTTTAACAAAATAAAGCTGGTAATTTATTCAGT
>JAUZST010054364.1:0-24244 GCA_034779995.1 Parotocinclus haroldoi | reverse complement strand
AAGGTTTAATAAACATTTAATATGTTATATAAATTATAGCACGTCCCGTCTTGTAACATGGGGCATGTTCGATTAATTGGATCAGCCGGTTATTAGGACCAAAACGATCGTGTCCCGATGTGGTCCAATTAATTTTCATGAAGAAATTTCAACACTGAAGTTAAACTAGTCAGTCTACGGCTTGTATAACAGTGTGCATTTGCTGTGCCCTCAAAAATAACTCAGCTACACACAGCCATAAATGTCTAAACTACCTGCAACATAAGTGAGTACACCCCTAATTGAAAACGTGTGCCCAAAGTGTCAATATTTTTTGTGGCCACCATTATTTTCCAGCACTTCCTTATCTCTTTTAGACATAGAGTTCAGTAAAGCTTCACCGGTTACCACTGGAATCCTCTTCTACTCATCCATGATGACAACACAGCTGGTGGATGTTGGAGACTTTGTGCTCCTCCACAGATGCTCAATAGGGTTTAGGTCTTAGATGACATTCTTTAGCAAGGCAGTGGTAATGTTGGAGGATCATAGGACATGGAACCAGTGGTCCATGTTCTTACTCTGCTTGTATTCAGTAAACCGTAGAAGAGGCTTCCTTCTGGGACGACAGTCATTCAATGTGGTACAGTGTGTGGCGTATGGTCTGACAGGCTGACCCCCCCCACCCCTTTAATCTCTGCAGCAATGTTAGCACTTGTACATCTGGATATAACACTAAGCATGTGCACTCAACTTCTGTGGTCAATTACAGTGATTCCTGTTCTGAGTGGAACTTGTCCTGTTAAACCGCTGTATGTTCTTAGCCAGCGTGCTTTCAGGGTGTTGGCAGTCTTCTTTGTATATTTTACAATTATCATCTAAGCCACCCAAGCAGGTTGGTTCTCTTATTGCCTTGGTCCATCCGTGGTTTCTTCATAATAACGTTTAGGTAGTTTTGCCTTTCCACTGTCGCCCTAGGTTCGCTCCGTTTGGGATTGCCCTATAGATATTAAAATATAATCTAAACTTGTAAAACTGCTTTGAGACGATGCTCAGTTGTAAAAAGGGCTATAGAAATAAATCTGAGTTGACTGTTCTTCACTGACTTAATTCCAGTTCAATATAGTTAGTCCATTGGCAGGCTGGCGGAGCTTCTGCTAACAATTCAAAGTACTTGTACTTTCTTTTCGCGTATTAGTGTTTACTTGAAAATCGCAGAAAATAACACGATCTTGCCACACAGGGGTTTTCAACAAATCAATAACATCCTTTCCTGTTCTCAGAACAGTCTTCTACTGGGACGTACCCTATACTGCTATTTTGTTTTTGCGAATAGCTACCAATAATGACTTTGTTTGCGCATTGGCTTTCCTTTGAACTTCCTTGCATGAAGAATGCACTGACTTAATTATACTGTATATGAAAGAATAAATCCTGATTATTTAGGCTCTTCCTGCTGGTTATCTCTAATATGATTCTGAGACTCTCCCACTTAATCTCATTTAACATGTAAAAGTGTCAGTTAATCAATAGACAATTGGCTGTATGTGCCGTGGCAGGATAAGGCGATGGGATGGGCCTGAGGTTGGAGAAGAAACACCGACGTGTCAACGCAGTAAAAGCGGGAAACATGTCGATAGTGTTCACCATTATAAGTGATTATCTCAAATGTAATTTCTTATGTCATTCATCACATTAACTTGCTCATTGGCAGTAATTGTGAGGCACTGGTTCCTGTGATAGTATGCACTCTATGAGTAATGCGTTCCAATTCAATTCAAATTTATTTCTATAGCGCTTTTTACAGTGGTAGATTGTCTCAAAGCAGCTTTACACTCTTATATTATCTTAAAAGGCCAATACCAGATTGAGCAAGCCTGAGACAACAGTGGCAAGGAAAAACACCTGAAAGTAAAAGGAGGAAACCTTGGGAGGACCAAGACTCAAAAATAGACCCATCCTCCACGGGCTCCTCCAGTTAATTAGGTAAATACTTAAAAGTATTTTATAATAATAGTAAAATTAAGCAAACAGTGTAGTTTAAATCAATGATAATATTTAAGTTAGTATTGCAATAAGTATAATATAATAATACAATAGAATAAGTATTATTCTAGTAATATTCTAGTAATAAAATAAGATGTCAGTAAGGAAGGTATTTAAGTTTTATAGGTACGATATTTAACAACCCCAATTTAGGAAAAGATTCCTTTTTTTATCTGGTCAACTTGTTCATAGAAATCCATTCCTTCCTTTATACTGGGACGGTGAAGCATTTGTCTCGTAGTAACATTTCCATTCCTTTTCATCCCACTTAAAACGTTTCTGCACAGAGGATACAGAGCGATTTAGTGTTCCAGGTGTTTTGTCCCATTGTCCCTTACTGCTTCCTTCCTTCAAAATATTCCACAAAGTCTCTTCTGAGGGCAGATCAGATCTGCAGGCAGGCCATCATCCAATACCCAACCGTCTTCTTCTGTAATGTGTGCAGCATATGGCTTTGTATTGTTCTGCTTTTTGTCTTTGTTCGGAGCACACAGCATGGAATACTGGTCTGTGTGATGGTCCAACCCAGGTTCCTCTCAATCCAAAGACGTCAATATTGGACATGGTTAACATGGGGCCTTTTTTTGTACAGTAAAGTGGAATTTGTTCATGTAACTCTGTACTGTAGTTATTGATAAAGGTTTGATAAACGAATCCCTTGCCCGTGCCGTTCTGTCAGCTATTGATGAGTGACAGTTTTTGATTCAGTGCCATCTGAGGGATCGGAGATCATGGGTGTTCAGTTTAGGCTTGTACTTTTGTCCTTTATGCACTGAAATCCCTTCAGATTCCTTCAATCATTTAATGATATTATGCCTTGTAGCAGAAGAAATATGTCAATCCCTTGCAATCTTTATTTGCGCAACATTGTTTTTAAACATTTTAATCATTTTCTCACTAATTTGCTGACAAACTGGAGATCCCCTGCCCAGATTGCTCCTCAAAAACTCTGCCTTTTGGGCATTTTGTACCAAATCATGTTAAAAATCACCTATTTACATAGCCATAGTCCATCTATTATCGTGTGCTTAATCCACATGGAGGCGCGGGCCAGCCGGTGCCCAACCGGCAACTTTGGGTGCAAGGGTAGAATCAAACCAAGGGCACAACACACATTGTCGCAAGCTAAAGGCCACTTTAGATGCACCAATTAACTCTCATAACAACACGCATGTCTTTGGACTGTGGGAGGAAACCGGAGTACCCGGAGTAAACAGGGAGACACAGGGAGAACATGCAGACAGAAAGGACCCAGGCTGCTCCACCCTGTGATTGAACCCAGGACCTTCTTGCTGTGAGGCAGCGATGCCACCCCACCGAGCCACAGGCATTACGAGCTCTAGATTACCCCTTTCCAAACTTTGTTGTGAAAATTGACAAATGAAATATACAATGTTAATACAAATCATGAAATATCTCAGGTTTGTACTGTCTGGCACGTCGAGATTTTTCTTTTGCTTTTATTATTATTATTTTCTATACTGTGCTAAAATCTTCTCATTTAGATTTGTAAATCTCAAGTTTGAGATTCTTGCAGCTGCATGTGTACTGAGAAATTGAAGTTGATTGCGTACAGAAACTTTTATTTGGGCAAATTACTTTGATTAAACCTTTTAGAGCTTAAAATAAAAGTTCATATTTTTTAATCCAAGAATACAGAACACTGCAGAAACTCGTGCAGTAGTCTCTACTCTATCCAGCAAACCTGGGCCCATTATGGAGTTTCCTTTGTTTCTAATAGAACAGCCAGCCAGAGGATAAGCGTGAATAAAGGACACATATGAGTGCGGATGATGGTTTGAGAGCCCGATCCGGCTAATAAAAATCAGTGCAATGCGCTGGTGATACGCAGTAGGCAGCAGGATAATGAGCTAGCCGCTGCTGACACATTGATTTAGCCCGGGCAGGGATGGCGTTAGCTGCCGCTTGAGAGAGATGTCAATGCGCCCAACAATAGTGGCCGGCATAATGACTGTTACCTCCTCATAGCCGACGCCTCCGCCTCTGCATTTCATATGGTCACAGACCTCTGAGAGCTTACTAACGACCTGCCCTGGGTTTTCCTGCTAGCTGACAGTATTGTCTAACAGGATGAACTGGATCGATACTCTGGGATTTGGCACATTTGGTACTATAGATGGTTTACGGAACTGCTGTTCATGCATTTTACTGGTTTTAGTTTGATTGTTTGTTTATGGAAACATTCAAACGGACCATTTGATGAAGGAGAATGATCCAATGCTACGTAGATTTCATATCTTATGTGATATCTTAGTTCATGTTTAAAGCAAAATATAGAACATTCTACGTTTTTCAAACTTAAGTACCAATATAGACCACGGTCTTTGTTCCCATTCATTAAATGCACTAAATAGGCACTAAGCCCATGTCTAATGCGACTGGATTATACGTTCTTTGTTTGATATAGGTCACTTATGCGACTGGGCGGCTTCACCTCGAGGCTACAGGCCTGGCTAGCATTCTGCTTTTGAACCACGGCTTTTGTGATCCCACAGAATCTTGCAGTGGATCGCCGTGGGAATTAGAAGTTCATTGATTCTTCGAGGCTCTGGGGGAAGAGCCATAAGCTTGGCTCAGTATTAAATGATTGCTGAGGGAGAAATAAGCTTTTTTCCCAAAAGAATTAGAGATGGCCACCGCAATTGATGTTACAATTAGACGGAGAATTCACTTAGCCTAAATGTATTCCTCGTAACAGAAATGTTATGATGGCTATGATGATGATCATCATCTTCCCGAGCCTTGCCTGTGGTATGATTTATTTCCTTACGACCTTCAAAGTGAATCCATGGCGAGTTCCTCCTTTCTCAAAGCGCCATGGGAGTCTGTAGCAAAGAAGGGGGAATAGAGGGGGGTAAAGCGGCTAGCCACAGTCTCGCTTTAGGCGAGCTCCATTATGTCTGTTCATTTGCATTAACCAGATGGCAGTTCAGATTGTATCACCAACAGGCTGCTATATTACCACATCGCTCGAGGTTCGATGTACATTCAAAGCACCTTGAACTGAAAATAGAAAGGCCATTTTTATGACGACACCATGTTTCTACAGTGGTGCGTGGCAGCTTGCGAATCCTTATCTGCAAGATTAAGAAGCAATGTCTGCAACTAAAGGCTTCTGTTGATCATGTAGGAGAGCTTTTTTCAGATTACGTCATATAGAACAGCCTCAATACGGGGAAGCTCGTGGGTTTCCTCACTTGAACTGCTTTCTGCTTGACGCCCTTATCCACAGCAACCAATACAGTCTTCCAGTCAGAGCACTTGGGGGGTTAAGGGCCTTGTTTAAGGACCCGACAGGAGCAGCTTGGCAGGGGTGGGATCGCAACGTTTCTATTAGACTTGGTCAACGGCTCATGGGCTGCGGCTTTGGGTTGCTTTCTCTTGAGAATCAAGTCACAAACAGATGTCATTTCATTTTCCTTCAGAATTCATTGTTTCTTCAATGATAGCAAGCCATCCTGGCCAAGATGCAGCAACACGGACTCAAATCCTGATAGTACCACCACCACGCTTCAAGATGGAATAAGGTTCTCATTCTTATGCTCTCCAAACATAACACTTCTCATTTAAACCAGAAAAGGTCTGCACAAAACCATGGTCTTTTTGAACAGCAGTGGCATTCTGCTCACTACACACCTTTGTTCAGCGTTTTCCTGATCTGAACTCATGGACATTAACAGGATTAAAAAAAAGCTTATACGTATATATATGTGTGTGTGCGTGTGTGTGTATAAAAGCTTTTCAGTCCTCTATGTTAATGTATTTTGTATACACACACATACACACACACACAAATTTTATATATGTATATAATAACATTTTATATATATAAGCTTTTTATTCATGATTTTGTCTTGTGGGTTAATGTATTTGTGTATATATACACACACCACAGACACATATATATGTATGTATGTATGTATGTATATATGTGTATGTATATATGTGTATATATATGTGTATGTATATATGTATGTATATATATATATATATATATATAATTAACAATTAAAATAAATTTAAAACGTGATTAAAACTATATTGTAAGTAATATTATAAGTGCACACGACGTGACACAACGTTTAAAGCATCTTTAGTCCCCTGCAATTTAAATAAATTACTAGAAACAGAGAATAAAATAAATAGACTGTCTAAAGGATAATTCAAAATAATGTTTTAATAATAATAAAATATTGAATCCCCTACAATTAAAGGAAATTGCGAGTTTTAAATACGTATGAGAGCATAACTTATGATGGCGCTCTCAGTTGTTCAATATTGTCATTTAGTGTTTTGTTGTGCTGCTTTATGGGCGATAGTGATGAGAATCATTAAGAGGTGCTTTGAGTACTACTGGACGCGAAGCCATGTGGCTCCTGGATGGCTTTTAAAATGCGACGCAAAGAAACATGACTGCACAGACGCTCGACACATTGTGGTAAAAATAGTGCTTTAATAGCTGGTGTGTGTGTGTGTGTGTGTGTGTGTGTGGTGTTGGAAATCTTCAGGCGCCCTCTTCCTCCAGGCAGGAGCAATAAAAAGACCTAATTGAAAGATTTTCACTGCCAAAACGCAGGAACCAATGAAGGCACAAAGCTTGTTTTTCTACAGCTGGGGTTTTAGTGCAGATGCTTGCAGCAGACGTGTGCGGTTTTGTTCCTGACTATGGATTTCCGCTACGGGTTCATGTACTGCTGTAGATCAGGGTACTCAAAGGTCTTATGAATATTTCTCTTTATATTCTGCTTATTCTTGAAGTGTGGTCACTGCGCTTTATAGTTCTACAATTACAACCTGTGCTCCATCTGTTTCTCTGCATACTGTAATTTGTTCGTCCTGTTTGCTTTCTCTAACGGTTAGAACCAGCACAGATCAGGTACTATTTATTGTCAGGCACTGACACTGGTGTGAGTGGTTCACATACAGCAGTGCTGCTGGATTAACACGTCAGTGTCACTGCTGGACTGAACGTAGTCCACCAGAATAAAATATCCAGCCGCCAGCATCCTGTGTCCTGTGAGCACTGATGGACCTGCTGTCCACTTTATGTATCCAAGGTGGAGCAATGCGGTAGTTGCACAGTGAGTGAACATAGTGTTTCAAAACTCTGATCCGCTCATACCAGCGCAACACGCACTACCACACCAGCACCAATCGGTGTCAGTGCAGTGCTGAGAATGATCCTCCACCCAAATAGTACCTGGTCTGTGCTGGAGCTGTGCTGGTCCTGACCATTAGAGAACAGGATGAACAAATTCTTATCTGTATTAATCTGGACTTCTAGAACTACAAAGAACTGCTTATATGTGATAAGCGGAGGTGCAGCTAATAAAATGCACAGACATATGATTAATTAACCTTATAAAAGGGATATTTAGTGTAACTACAAGGGAGGTGTAACTGTTATACTGTATATGTACATGATGTATATGATTACATGCCATATCGGCAATAATAATTTCGGAGATATACAGCGCTAGAATCAATTTTTCTAGATTTTTGCCAGCCATTCCATTCCATTTTTTGTTGAATTCCAACACAGTCCCACCTTGTTCTAATTAAAAGGGTTCTGATTAGGTGATATCCGGAATCAAGCCTTATTTGAAACCAAGAACTTAAAAACTGCTGCCGTGGTCATCACTGTTCTCTTGGATGCTAAAAACAGTGCTGGTAATACCAAAATGACAAAAGATAACTACAGCCTGTGGCAAAAGAGTTGAAAAGAAAAGTTTTAAGTGAGAAAAAGAAGGATTTACTTCTGGCATTATGGCAGAAAGGTAACCCCAGGTTGCTTCCATCCGTAAGCTGATAAAGACAGCAGTTCATAAGAGCAAGTTCAAGCAGCAAGCACTGGAGACAGCAAAGCTACACACTGGCAAAGGGTGAAAACAGTTCTCCACTGACTGGCATGACTGGCACCTCATTCGAACAGCCATACGAGGAGACACGGTGACACAGAGAAGTACACAGAGAGGACAGTTCAAAATCGGCTGCCATGCAAAGCTAGAAAAAGCCCTTCATCATTGAGAAGAGCCAGGCTGAATTTTGCAGACCGTAGAGGACTGGAGTAAGGTCGTTTTCTCTGATGAGTCCATTTTTCAGCTTTGCCCATCACCTGGTCGTCTAATGGTTAGACGGAGTCACAGTGTCATGCTCCCACTGTGAAAGTTGGTGCAGGAACGGTAACGATTTAGACAAATTTGTTGTTCTGAAGGGTGCATGAATCAAGCCGCATGCAAGGTTGTCCTGGAAGAAAACGGGCTTCCTTCTGCCCTGAATTTGTTCCACAACTCTGAGGTTTTTTTTTTTTCCAGCAGGATAATCCACCATGCCACACAGCCAGATCAATCAAGCTATGTATGAAGTACAATACGATCAAGACCCTGTCATGGCCAACCCAATTTCCAGAAATGAACTCCACGGAGGAACGTGGATGGTCACAAGCCTTCCAAGGAAGCCAGGATACTTGAATTTTAGTGCCAGGATTAGCATAAAGTCAACCCAAGAACAATGTGAAAGACAGTGACTGGTGGAAAGCATGCCAAAACACTTACAAGCCGCCATAAAAAAATCAGGGTTGTTCTACCAAATCTCGATGTCTGGACTGTGAAGCTCATAGAAGTTCATATTCATTTCAACTTTTAAAAATGAATATGAACTTGTTCACTTTGTAGTATTTGAGGTTTGGAAACACTGCAGTTCTGCAAATAGATGCGCTAAATGATCATATTTTGTCATAATTCTGTTCAGTAGTTACATACGGTACCTCTAAGTTGTGAAATTAGATCAACTTTTTGTGCCAAGAATCACAGAGCTGGGAGTGTGGCTTGCATTACACCATGTTTGGCCACTGCAGTTTTAACATGTTGAAAGCTTAACTATATTGTTTTTCAGTTGGTAATCAATTTTTTATATTCGAAGACTCCTTATTCAGAAAATAGCAAATTCTGTTCATGTGCGAATTCTGCTTCAGGTCATAGAGGCTGTTCTTTACTCTAAATGAAACACTATACATTATACACACAAATGGCTTTGTGGTTTGACATATGAGTAAATCACAGCTCTTTGCATCCCTAGACAGGGCCTTAGACTTTTGGACGTTTCTGTCTTCCAGAATCATTTGTCCTTTTCTGCTGTGAACCACGTACCTCAAAGGCAGGAACATTCATTGGTCCCCGGGCGCAGGATTGTACATCGCTTTGAGTCTCTGATATGGCATTAGAACCACCGGTGTACACTGGCCTTCAGGTTCTAATGACATCCAAACATAAAAGAGATGTAGGGCCCGCATACAGGCCCTCGGCCTCCGGGGGTAACCCTTCAGGGAAATCAACAGCTTGATATGCACAGGTATGCTGGAACAAAAATGCATAAAGTAATAAAAGAACGCAAAGACCTGGCATTTTGAGATGGCCTGTGATGTATGGCTGGTCCCATCAGGCTTCGAGTGGAGCACACTGCTACCTTTTTAAGGTTGTTCTGACAGAAGGCTGTCAAGAGATTTTCCCCACTGATCTGTCCTTGATTGTGTTTATGTATGTTCCCTGACATTTACTCGGCTTTTTGAAAAGTGCATCTGCTTTTCATTTTATGCCTGAATGTGCAGAATGTGCAGAAAAAAAGGCTCTCTATGTGCAGAAAAAAGGCTCTCTGTTTCACAAAGTATTCTGTGCACATACTTTATATGTTTTTTTTTTAAATTTCTAATTCTTTTTTTTTTTTCCTCTTTCTTTACTTTGTCCCCGTCTTAGGCTTGGTGAAGTTGGGGGTTCACTGTGTGACGTGTCAGAAAGTCGCCATAAAGATTGTGAACCGGGAGAAGCTCAGTGAGTCAGTGCTGATGAAGGTAAGGTCATTCTGGGTGCCAAGATTTGAATTGCACTTCTGCTTTTTTAATTACAGTCTTCTGAATGCTTTTGATTTACGCCGCAAAGATTTGAATACAAGACAAATGTTGTATGAACCAAACAAAAGTGTACTGCTCACAAGAGTGAGGGGACGTTTCAAAATCCCATAACGAAATATCTCCTGATTTTTGTGAGCAGTGTATAACATACTTAAGTTCCAACATGGCGCCCAGAGAGGCAGGAACGGTGTTTTGGTGTCTCGTGTGTTTGTTTGTTTTACTTGTCAAACTTGCGTATGGCAGCACAGTCCGTATGATTGCTGTTTTCATTTATTTTAACTTTTGTTCATATATAACTTGCCTTTTTCTGAAGAATTTAGATGTCTATATGTTGACACCTGCGCCGAGAAAAATTCTTTGTCCACTTGCTACGAAATAAAGGTTCTGATTCTGATTAAACCTACTAGAAAAATGAAATTTAGGCTGAAACGTCCGGTTGATCCACTAGTGTTTCTTTCTTGCATGATACAGGTCTTAATTTCCTTTAAAATGATTAGTTAAAATGTGCATAAGGTGGTGGTATAGAACTGCGTGTCAAAGGAGTACTGTTTACAATAGGACAGGCATGCGTACGTCCGAACAACATTTACAGTCTGGTACACGTAAGTAGGGGAATTTTATGATTTATGTTTTATGACGTTGTTTGGATGGACGTTAAATAGCACAAATGTGTAACATATGCTGTTTTATGTTGTTTTGCAACACATTCAGTTTCACAGTCTTTTTTTAATGGTATTGAATATACGCTACACTTCACAAAAAGGGGGGATATTTCATTATGGGATATTTCATTATGGGATATTTCATTATGAAGTATCCCCTCGTTTTTGTGAGCAGTATACTTTCACTTTTCATGCACGGCAAAGTGTTTTCTTTCAAACTGAATGTACATGCATGGATTTTCTCTCATGCTGTGTGTTACGACACTAGTTCTTTGTAACAGAAGTACCAATAAGAAAATTAAAAACGAAACGTTCATGCACACATCTAATGTTACACAACCTTGTTGTTGCATCTCATTCACTGCCATCATTTATCCTCCCAGTTATCTGCTTTCATTTTGGATCAGCTGGTCTTTTGGCAAATGGAAGACTTTCTATGGGATTGATTGTACATACACAGTGATTGCATGATGCCCTAGTGCACTAGTGTTTATTACTCTTTACTCCTGTGCTGTTCTCCATAGCAACCTAAGCAAATGTGTTCACTTAAAGTCCTACAGGTCTGTGTAAAACCGAGAAATAGGATTTTCATGCGAGAGTTGAGACGAGGTGAGCTTGGAACTTTAGTTAGAATGCTTGGGTCACCGATGGGCATTTCAGTATGAATAATGTAATGTGACAGCTCTCAGTCCGGATAGACCGTAACAGTGATTCTTCCCCTGTTTACCATGTTTATACTGTACTGGCAAACCCTCAGTTTAACATCTAGGGGCTCGTTTGAGTTCTTTTTTTTATGAGCTCCATGTTGCAGTTGCTCACCAGGGGTTGCAAGACTAGTCATTCATACTATTCACTAGTAACTTCTCACGTAGCCAAAGCACAGCAGATCAATGCTTCTTGACAACGGCAAATAATGTGTCAAATCCTATTCTAAATAAGAAACACACACGGTCTCTAAATTGTAATTCCAGTCTCAGTCTCACGTTTTTTCCAAACACCCAAACTCGTTTTTTGATGGTAACGTCGTAACTCGACTCAGCAGGTTTAAAAATGGCAATAATGTAAGTCTTTTTACTGATATAGATATTTTATTTTGAGGGTTACTATATTGTGTTGCACTATCAGCACTGTTGTTTTCAGACGTGTTATTTTCACTTAACGCCCGCTGGCCGGACGGCACATGCTGTGTTTCCTTACCTAACGTTTTATGTAAATTAATCACTGGAGTTCAGACTACTGAAGAATTGAACGAATCTTTTTTAAGTATTTCCATACTATCAAATTTGAATGACAGTGCTTTTAAGAAGAGCTGCTTTCTTTACTTTCTTGCTGCATTCTTGCTACTGTTTGGTTTTTTTCCTCACTCTCGATAGTAGACTACAGCTTCCCATGGCAAACTGGTGGATGTTAAAGTTTACCCTAGGGTTTACTGGTTTCTTTAGTTGTAAACTGCACACTTTTGTTCTTCAGTAACAAAGCCTTACGACTAAATGGGTAGACTCATTAAAACCTGTAGCAGAAATGTGCAGGAAAACTGTTGGCCAGGCGTCACATAGGGGTTACAATGTGCTAAACATCCCTAATGCGAATCTCCTCCACCACATCCCGAAGGTCTGGTGACTGTGGAGGCCATTTGAGTGCAGTGAGCCTATTTTCATGTTCACGAATCCAGTTTGAGATGATCTGAGCTTTATAACTTGGCATGCTGAAGACAACAGCACTGTGGTTGGCTGTGGCATTTAATCAATGTTTTGTTTGGTATTGTTGTACCCAAAGTGTGCTTCATACCATTCCACCACCACCACCGGCAGCAGGAGCCTGAACCATGTCCAAAGTCCCCTAGACTACCCTTCGTCCCCATTCTGACGCTCGACTTGGTCTACATACATAAATGCACTGATTTTCTGCCATGTAATTTGGCTGCTTAGATGTTTTAGCGACAACGAAAGTTGAACAGGTGTGCCTAATGAAGTGGCCGGTTAGTATATACGTCCATGCGTTTGGATTAATTGATCTTGTTTTAGGGTGGGAGAAACATTCCTGTGGTCTGATGGGAAATGAGTGGTTGGTAATCTGATTAAGAATAATTGTCTATTATAGGACACAGTTGTTGTACTTTGAAACAACCAGATGGAACCGATTTGAATTTAATTATCATAAAGTGGATGGAATTTCATGCGGCTCCTGATATTGCTCTGTTATATGCCTTTGTTCCAACTCCTATCCCGATGTAGTATTTAAGTAAACATCATTCTTAATGCACGTGTGCTTCAAAGAGGCTGTTGCCTTGGAAAAAAAAATCTAGTTTACACTAATATCTGCTGTCAGCTGAAGTTGAATTTGGATTTTTTTTATTCGTGTTAAAAACTGAAAAGCACTGCAGAAATTCAAGTCAGCTTTACTTCCATAGCATTTCTTACAAGTGCGTTGTCTCAAAGCATCAGATCATCATCTATGGCCAGTCCCAAATTGAGCAAGCCTAGGGCACCAGTGGCAAGGAAAAACTCCCTGCATGTTTTAAGGAAGAAATCTTGGCAGGACCATGGCTCAAAATGAGACCTGGCCTGCTAGGGTAAAACAAATGTATCTATTAATATAAAGTATTATGAAATGTAATAAAATAACCAATATAAAAGCTGTATCACATAATGCAAGTTCTTACAGGTGTGCTTGAAAGTTCACGAACCATTTAGAGTTCTCTCCTTGTTTAACCCCGACATGCACACCTCTGTTGTTCAGGGTCGTCCTGACGCTGGACGTTGTTATTTAGCCAATATGAGTGAGGCCTTTAGTTGCTTAGACGTTACCCTGGGTTTATTTGTGACTTCGTATCTCGGAGCGAATTCTATTGGTTCACCTCTCCTGGGAAAGGGACCGGTGATACCCATCTTGAATTCCTTCCGTTCTTCCGGATTTTAGGATGTTATGAGCATCAACACACGGGACTGTGGTGGCCTAGTGGTTAAGGTACTGGACTATGGACCAGAAGGTCCAAGGTTCATATCCCATTTATGCCAAGCTGCTACAGTTGGGTCCCTGAGCAAGACCCTTAATCCACAAGTTCTTGGATTGTAAGACTGTATGAATTGTAAATCGCTCTGGATAAGGACGTCTGCTAAATGCCGTAAATGTTAAATGTAAAATCAACAGCTCTTTGTCTGAGGTCCTCAAGAAAGAGAGAAATCTTCTTTGTATAATTTGTTGGGAAGATCAGATCCCTCACCCACTCAGACCTGATTGACCTTCCACTGATCGAAGCACCTGACTATAATTTCACTTTAAATTCACTGCTAGTCCACTCATATAGATGTAATATAAGAAATTCAAAAATGAAGAACGACAGTAATAGAGGTATCATTTTACCTCGTGCATTTAATCTGCTTCTCTTTATCTACTTTTAGGATTTGTGTGGAAAATCAGATGAGTCAAATGATATTTGAGTTATTCAGGAATATGGAATCACTGTAAAGTGGTTGCTCATACAGATATTAATTAGGCAGATGTAATTAAGTGACCATGTTAAGGACATGGACAGGGTCATGTTTTTTGTTTAGTTGGTATTTCTGTGCTCTTTAAATGTCTTGCACTGTCAGGATGTAATTTATTATTAAGATAGCTTGTCCTGTCGTGGGTGTTGCCGTTCAGTGCACTTCAAAGCCAGCACACAAAATAGCTATTGGGGGGAAATGGGGGGGGGGGTTAGTCCGTGGATAAATCTGCAGATCCTTTGTTTTCTTTGTACCACCTTAACAGCGACACTAGCGTAATAGTGTTTCTGTGTACTGCTATAAGAATGTCAATTCTGATCTTCAGTGGCTTCCCCTGATTTTAAAAAGGCCTGTGATGCCTTTCTAGAAAGGTCTGCCAAATCATCAAAACTGGCGACTTGCTTCTAATTACCAGCTTTGCCCATTTCTGCTGATGCTCTTCCTTTCAAACTAATGAGATCGGTGGGTTAGTATGAAAAGAACACATCTAGCTGTGACCTACTCGATGCTATTTCTGCCCCATCTCTGACCGTCTGCATATTGACTTCATTAAATGGTTAATAGCTCATTAACTCCTGGAAAATTGAGGGCTAATTGTGATGTACATTGACTTGATTGGCTGTAGGTTATAACTGGCTGTGAGTTGATGTAGTCATGTGATCTGAATGAGGTCCCCGGGCTTTTCACCCACAGCTGTTATCACTACGCTCGTCAGAATTACAGTAGATTTACCTTTTACATGTTATTTCTAATATGGTCTTGTATTCTAATTAACCTGAGGTTCTCAGTGAAATTAGTTGATTCCTCCATTCATTTTCCTGTCAGGCAGGGAGGAGTCTCAGGTGTTTCTCAGCCACTCTTGTTTAGAAATGGTTCACTGCATGTAAAGTTGACAGTGCTGGGCAGATTAAGGAACTAACTTCTATTGAGTGTGTTTAGTGCGTGCCTGGTCGAGACGATAGTGTTTACTTAAATGAGCAAAAAACAGATAGTCTGAAGATGCTATGTTAGCTGCTTAGTATGTTTTAGAACATAAAACTGCTGTATCGGCGGAATTACCCCCACATGTTCAGGCTCCACCATGGACCATCTCTTGTGAATGTTTCTTCTGCCATGAACCCGCTGCTGAACCAAGATTCAAGCCTTTTGTCTGTACTTTTTTTTGTCATTCTAAGTATGGGTGTTGGGAGACAGCTTGTTGTGGGCTACGTACACATGATCAAATCAGATTTCTGTTGTGCCGTAATGTGAGACACATCTGACGTTTCTTTAGAGCTTTGTAGACATGGAAATCTCCTCCTTTCAAATCTGACCTCAACCATTTATGTGATGTGAATTTTGCATCGGTCCAACTAGTCATTTGCCATAAATGCACACTGGAGAGAAGGGAAAATGACAGCAGTGAGGGAGGATTCCAGAGATCTAATACATATTTGGGGGTGATGTCTCCAACATCATCATCATCCAGTGTTGTGGCAGAAGTGCAGTGCAACTCGACTCGAAACGAAAGTGAAACAAAACTTCAGCTTGAGGTAGTGCCCACATTAACCATCAGAAAGGGGGGAAAAACGTGATCTCAGTGATTTTGAACGTTGGTGGTTGTTGGTGCCAGACACGCTGGTTTAAATAATTCTATAACTGTTCTATAACCACATTCTGCAGAGTTGAGTCAGAATGGTACAATAAAGAAAAACATCCAGCCAGTGGCAGTTCTTCGCACGGAAAATCCTTGATGAGAAAGTTCAACAAACAATGGCTATGATGGTTAGATGGTTCGAGCTGATAGAACAGCTAAGTAGTCAGATAACCTGTGCAAGGATTGGAAGCAAAGCACCACCGAATGCAATCATGCCAAATGTTGAATTAGACTTAGACAGACTTTGTCATTCAAATTTATACAGGTACGGTGGGCAAATTTTAATGTGTCAATGTTGTGTACAAAATGTGTAGTGTAGGTGCAAAAATTGCAGCGATAAATATGAAAACTAATACAAACAGTAGCAGTAGCAGCAAAATCACAGTAACAATGTATTGCGCAGAGTAAATTGTACGAGGTTGTTCAAAGAAATGAGCAGCATTTTAAGTGTTCAACAGTCTTATGGCGTATGGCAAGAAGCTGTTTCCGAATCTGGCTGTTCTGCATCTGAGACTCCGGAGTCTCTTTCCAGATGCCGGTAGTGAAAACAGTCCGTTGTGAGGGCGGCACGGGTCTTTTGTAGATGTTTTGAGCTCTGTTCAGACAGCAGCTTGTTGCCGTGACCCGAATGGGTGGAAGTGAGGTTCCTATTGTTCGCGCCACTGTCTTCACCAAAGCAGCAGAAGACCACATCATGAACAGAAAGCTGAGGTTGCCATTGGCTCAACAAAATGAAGCAGAAGACTGGAAAAGTGTAACCTTGTATGATGAATCTTGATTGCTGCTGAGACACACAGATGATGAGTCCATGGATGCAACCTACCTTTTTCCCTTAGGAAAATTAACTCTAGCTTTTGCCGAGTAGTACAGTTAAGACAGTACAGTAGTAAAATCATGGTAGCTACCATAAGAGAATTGTGGTTAACTATAAACTAACCATAGTTACTATAAACTATACTGCTCAAGAAAAATAAAGGGAGCACGGAGTTACATTGTGTTGTTTAAGTGTTCCCTTTATTTTTTTTTAGCAGTGCACGTAGTTTATATTCAGTTTTACATAATCTACGTGGCACTTTGGTAACACTTTGTGCACTATCCGCCATGGTTTGCTTATGGTTTATGGTTCCTTATGGTTCCTTATTGTTCCTTCATAGTCTTCTTTCTGCCAAAAATGGTGAAACCATGGTTAGTTTTTATAAGGGAACAGTACAGGCTGATGGGCGTGATGTGCTGAATGTTTTCTTAGCACACTTTGGGCCTACTAATAGCAGCACTTGGATAGAACAGCCTATTTGAGTATTGCTGATGATGTTTACAGTGCATTGCGAATCCACGGCACAAGAAATTGTGGCTATTTTGAGAGCGAAGGGAGCTCTTAGCCAGTATCGGTACAGTATGGTATAATATTTTTTTTCTTGGCCGTTCAGTGTGGTGTTGTGGGGGTCTACATCTACGAAGGAACAGGCTCAGAAACTGACTGGAACATTTGTGAATGGGCCTTGGCCTTGTTTGTTCAACTTTTGTCCGAGTATTTATGTTTATTAGATGTGGTATGAGCAATCTGTCACATTCCTTACTGTAGCTCACCCTTTGCTGCGAAGGGTGGAACACAAACATTGAGTGTATTAGCATAGACGTTCAGAGGGAGGTCACCTGTCTTTGTGTTTTCGCTTATCTTTTTATTTCGCCCTGCCTGCAGCAGAACCCCTGTTGGGTAGCATTTGCATAGTGTGAATGTTCTGCACGTGTGTCTACGTGTGGATGTCTGCGTGGGGGTTGGGAAATGCCGCTGTGTGTTCGTCTGTGTAGCACCCTCCCTCTTACAGTGTGTGTGTGTGTGTGTGTGTGGGTGTGGGTAGGGGTGTGTGTGGGGGTGTTTAGTTGTATGTGGCTGTGTGTGTTCGTGCATGGGTGCGCACACACAGGGGTTGATGTTGATTGTCAGGTTGTTGCATATACAGATCAGTAGCTTGGCATTTGGGAACACTGCCCTCCCTGAGTGCAGAGATGCCCTGTCTGACCCCTCCTGAGCTAATGTAGTCATCTCTGGCATTTTCATGCATACTGAAAATGATGCTTGCTTACATGCTGTGGCGTCTCTCTAACGGACGTTTATGTCGCAGTTCGACCCAAAATGTCGGCATCGTTCAGAATAAAACTCAATAATCTACTTTATGTAAGCTAGTATTTGATCTCTGTTAGGGTTCCCATAGGTGAACAGGGAGTTGGTCCCAAGTGCAGGAAGCAGGGCTGTGCTGAGAGTAAGGGCATGCTCCTAATTGCTATCGCACGTCACACAAAGAAGGATGTTGTTGAAATGAATACATTGACAGGAGTGTTAATATGTATGTAATGGATATGGCTGTATAGATAGGCGGGGGTGGCAAGTAAAATAAGACCAAATATACGTAATAATATAAACCATGTTTACCATCGAACCCGGATCGCTAGAGTGCAAACCTAGGGTGGTGCTAAGGAGCTAGACACTAGGGGTAGTGAAATGTGGAAATGGGTGGCCTTTAAAAGGTAGTCTAAGGAACCAGAGACGGACTCAAAAATAAGGAAATCTCTAAAGAGCGAGGACACATTAACAACAAATCACCAAAAATACGCAGGGTTCATCAGCGCACCTAAACCTCACTAACAAAGTAAATATATCTGTTACGCTATTCTTATATGGTATCTTTTATATAGAATTGCATACAGTATTTTATTTATCTGTTATTGTCTACTTAATATCACTATTAATACCAACATCATTCGTACAGTTAACAACTAAGACACCCAAGCAAGTTGGGTTCTTTTATAAGTCTTTCTCTGACCAAGGTTTCAACATTTAGGGAGTTTTTCCCTTTCCACTGTCACCCTAGGCCTGCTCAGTTTGGGATTGGCCTTTTAGGAGAATATAAGAGTAAATGTGCTTTGAGACAATGCAACCATTATATGCTTTATATGGACTTCTGTGCTAGCAAAACCGAGCTAATACCTAGAATTTCAGGGGTGACAAGAAAGATCTGATGATGATCAAATGATGAAACTGCCTGATTTCTATCCAGCATGCTTTAAAAAGACTTGGTAATATGGATTTTGAATACGTGCTTAATTTTTCAGTGGCCAAGTCAGATTGACTTCTGTAGAGCTTTTAACAACGGTGCATTTTCTCAAAGCAGATTTGCAATATTATATTTGGGCCAGTCCCAAATTGAGTAAGCCCAGGGTGACAGTGGCAAGGAAAAAAACTCCCTAAACATTATAAGGCAGAAACCTTGGGAGGACCAAGATCCAGGGACCCAGCTCTATAAGCACTGGTACAAAATAAAACTACATAAAGTATTGCATATTCCATTAGCTTTATAAATATGCTACTATTACTGAAAATAAAATGGGGTATTTTGAATTAAATTTACTACGATCTATTTCCTGCAGGGTGCGTTATTAATTACCATCGAAGTGCTAATGCTGCAAAGTGCATTGTTTCTGCATTTTCATGATTAATACAATTGCTGAATACATTTTTTTATGTTAATGATTTGTTTGAGTGTCGTTTAATGGAAGTGTATTAATCATGTTTAAGCTAGGCTATGCTACGATGTGTACAGTCTAATAAATTCAACTAATGATGGATTTGTAAACCATCAGAAATCAGAGAGTTGCCTGCATTACTTGACATGCTTGCACAGCACAGTGGACTTTATAGTCGTCCGTTGTGGCTTTTTGGAGGCGTTCTGGGTGCGCTGACACAGATACACATCAAAAGTTTACTGATTACACAGTGCACCTGTTTTCAGCTACTCGTGCTGCACATGTAAGATTTTTTCCGGAGCCAGCTGACATTGCCGTCCATGCGTACTGAGCCCGAATCCAGCTGAATCCGCCTCTTCAAGTGGACCACGGTTCAGGGATTCCACTAGTGGAGCAAGCTTCACTTTGGGGTGGGGTGGGGGGCATGGTATTGATTGTGAGTACGTCAGTCAGCGTGAGGACATTTGAACCTTTGAGTTCAGAAGTTAAGTCGGCCTTGGTCGCTTCTCAGTCTTGCAGGTGGAAAACAGCAACTACATAAGTAGTGGTTAACCCAGGTCATAATATTTTAGCTCAGCACGGCCCTGAGGGTGATGAAGGGCGATGATGAAGAAAATGGCACTGTAGAGCCTCATGCAATAGCCAGCAGGTGGTTCGGGATGCAGCTGGTCTAGGGGGGATTGCTAACATTTCAGAAAATGAGCTACACGTCTCCTGGGAGATGGGATGAAAAAAATGGTACATGCTGGACCCCTGCAGAGAGCAGATAACTGAATCTTTGAATGGGTGCCACACTGCACTGCAGAAAACGATACCGAGAGGAGAGGCTGCTTATAAAGGAATTGTGTTGTGTTAGATTGTTATGGTGACTGGATGATGGATTATGACGTATAAGTATACTCTCTTTGTAACCCACTGACAATAAAATGGCACTTGGAGCGAGATCAAGGCTGATTTTGTTGACTCTCAACCATTTTTGTTGGTATAGCAAAACCTTTTTTGGCAACAGCAGTGATGTAGTCCGAGTCAAGACCAAGACTTTAGTAGTGAGGTCTTCTGGTTATGAGTGTACAAGACCAGGATGAGACCGAGACCAGATTAGGATTTTTTTTTTTTTTTATCATTTGTGAATAAAAAGATGAAAACGGAAAAAGATTAAGTTAGTTTGTAATTCACTTTATATTCAATAGCATTCATTATACATTGTGTATAAATACAATAAATCTTATATTTCACTAAGTATATGTCTAATTAAATATTAAATAATATATATCTGACAATTATTATGAATTATTTCTTTATTATTAGTCTTACTATTAGTCTTTACTAAGCAGATGATGATGATTTTCTTTCCTTTTTTCTGTCAAAAAAGAAGAATCACCACATAAAGTCACCTGAATATAAACACTGTACATTTTTGTTGTTAAATTTGAACACGTCCTAATAATAATTCTAGATTATTATTATCTGCAGGCAAAAATGCACACTTGGTGTCAAAATAAAAATGGGTTCACTGATGAGCTACTGAACAAGAAGAGGAATAACTTGTTTGTCCCTGGTAGCAGATTTTATTAGGCATGTTGACCAAGGACTGATTTATTCTGTTAGAATGGATTGGAGATAATGTATTTATTGCACTATTACACAGCTTGCAATGATGTCATATATGCTCGTAAAAACTAATTGTATAATATTTTTTTTTTCCATCATAACTGAACATTGTGTTCTACACTGCTTTGAGAGCAGTGTTAACGGTGTGAAATTAACAAACGTGTGGTCCACAGTTCCACACATCTCTATTGCACCATTTTTAATTGGGAAGAAAGATGGCATGGTTGTTGATGCTAGATGGTCTGGTCTTTCAGAAACTGCTTATCTACTGGGAATTTTACACAAACCATAACCATAACTGGTACAAGCAGGGTAGGCAGGAGAGCCTCTCTGAACACACCTGTTGAACCTTGAAGTAGGTGGGCTACAGCAGAAGACCACAACAGGTGCCACTCAAATTAGGAACAGGCAACTGTTGGTTGGGTCTAAATTGGGTTGGTGGGTCGGGGGGGGGGGGGGGGGACAACATGAAAGCATGGATCTACCCCGCTTTATATCAGTGTTTCAGGTTGCTCCTTGTGGTGTAATGGTGTGGTGTCAATTTCTTGGCACACTTTCCTTAATACCAAGCGAGCAGCATTTAAGCGATTCAGCTCACCAGAGTATTGTTGCTGACCATGCCCATCCCTTTATGACCACAGTGTAACCAATTGGTTTTCACTCTGTCTTGCTGGGCGGGAGCCAAACATCTAAGACTAGTGAAAACACCCCGAGTCCTAAATCTAACCTCTCTGAACAAATCGTGCCCTGTAAATTTTCAGCAGGTTGTCAGTGGTTTTCCTTTGCTCCCTCTCTTGCGTATCACTGCCTGACAAAAGCAGTGCCGAAAAACGAATGCTGTCCACATCTGCCCCGTGGCAGAACTGCACTCAGCATACACGTCACGTATTAATCACGCAGGTTTAAATAGCGCCAGAGTGCTTTATTGCATTCGTTGCTGACGCCGTGCTGAGTGATGTGATCAGACCTGCTGCCTCAGCTGGGCTCGACATCACGGCTCCAGAGGAGCAGATTATCCAACGTGCATCTCAAGTCGCTCAGTATGCTGTATCCTCGGCGCTCCGGCACTCGGACTGCTCCATCAGTCGTGCAGCCGCCTGTGCTAACGATGTCAATGTGTGCTGGATTGGCTAAGTGATCTGAGATGTTTGTTTCTGAGCCGCGTGGGCTCTGCCTAATAGAAGGAGAAGATACAAGTTGATGGAGCACGATGGCTCAGGCAGTGGAGATGCCAGTACATAAACAATACATATGTTTGCTTTAATGTGAAATTGGGAACCATAATGTTTGAATTATAATTTCACCATTTACATCTGGGCCGCTGAATTAATTAATTAATTAATTCATTCATTCATTCATTCATTCATTGTCTTATCCGCATGTTCATAGTCTGTGTCGTGGGAGAGCCGGTGCCCAGCCGGGGGCCCTAGAAAGGGACGCCAATCCATTCACAAACTAAAGGCACTTTGGAAACACCAATTAACCTAACATGCATGTCATTGGAATGTGGGAGGAAACCAAAGCACCTGGTTAAAAGACACTGTGAGGACATGCAGACCCCACACAGACAGGCCCCAGGGATTGAACCAGGGACCTCAAAGCTGTGAGGTGGCAGTGGTAACCGCTGCACCATGTGCCGCCCATTTTCTTACTGAATTCTGCTATGTATCTGATATGTGGCCCTTTGACTTCAGTTAGATAAGAACAGTTCTGGGGCGATTTTAGGGACGATTAGAGCTTTGGGGATACGAGCACCCATCCATGTTACTGTTATTTATGAAACAATAAACATTTTTGTATCATTCTTAAGCTTGCAAAGGAAGAACATAAGATTTTTTGGATAGGGGAAACACTGTGACTGGAAAGACGCCAACGAATCTGATTGAACTTGCATTAATGCTGGGCCTGAGAGCCACAAAGCTGTTACTTATTAGTATTTTTATTACTTGGATCCTATCATTTGTAAGCATTTCAAATTCATGGTTGATTGGTAAAAGATATGTATATTTACATTATATTGATCGTTTTAACTATTGTGAGGTAATCTGGGACATTACAGTTAAAAAAACCAAACTAAAATGACTTTTTACATTTTTTGGCATGCCATGATATAATTTAGGGGAATTGCTTGATGGTCAAACATGTTCAGGTACGGTATAGATCGCCTAGTGCGTTCGTTCCCATACGTTTTTATGCAGTGACACTTGTTTTGTAGATAAAACTATTTTCAAGCCACAAATCCAAACGTAAACATTTTTTGCTCCCAGACTCCACTGGGATTCATTTTAAACTCTGAACTTCACATTGAAAAAAGACAAAAACAAAGAAAGCGACAAATCACTTTAACAATGGAATTATTAAGTGACATGCATTATGTATCTCAGATTTTCCTGGTTCAAATTTGCCTAATTTATTCTCCTTGCTGCTTCCTGCACAGGAGGAACTATGTGAGCTTTAGTCAAGTCAAGTCAGATTTATTTCTATAGCGCTTTTTACAATGGTGCATTGTCTTAAAGCAGCTTTGCATTCTTATATTGTCCTGTATGGCCAGTCCTAAATTGAGCAAGCCTAGGGCGACAGTGGCAAGGAAAAACTCCCTGAAAGTGGTAGGAAGAAACCTTGGCAAGACTTAAAAAGGAACCCGTCCTCATTGTAATATTGACGTTTGTATTAATAGTAAAACGAAGTATATAAGATTGTAACTGTGATATGTACCAGTGTACCAGTTCTTACATACATGGATCTGTCATACATTTATTCAAGTCACACAGACATGAACTGGGAACAACTGTAGTTCTTCAAAACACCATTTACTGGGAGTTTTTTTTAGCTTCTACGTAGGGTCTTTTCTCAGTGCATAGGTCAGTAGCGTGAGTATGTGGTGTTCGGTCCAGACGGAAGAATGTAGATATGTAGAGAGGGCAGCTTTTATTTTTACAAATACTTCCACAACAGTGGCTGTAGTTCCCAATTTAGTCCATAGAACTGTTTGGTACAAAAGTGGATCCTGAGTCTCAGTACTGAACATTTTAGGAATTCAATTCAATTCAATTTTATTTATATTGCGCTTGTTACAATGGAGCATTGTCTCAAAGCAGCTCCACAATCTTATTTTATCTTAAAAGGCCAATCCCAAATTAAGCAAGCCTAGGGCGACAGTGGAAAGGAAAAACTCCCTGAGAATGGTAGGTAGAAACCTTGGGAGGACCAAGACTCAACAGGGGACCCGTCCTACATGGCGGCCTAGATGTTAATTAAATAAATACTTAAAAGTATATTATGTTATAGCTAAATTAAGTAAATAACACAATCTAAATCAATAATAACATTTAAAAGAGTAATAAAATAAATTTTCTAACAAAATAGATTATAA
>JAUZST010054353.1:0-24249 GCA_034779995.1 Parotocinclus haroldoi | reverse complement strand
ACACACACACACACACACACACACACACACACACACACACACACACACACACACACACACACACACACACAGCAGTTCATTATAGAGTGTATTGTTTACATAATAATGAATAATGTTCCATAAATCTACTGTGAAAGTTTTATCCAAATCTACAGATTCTTTAAAAACATTTCATTAAAAAAAAAGTTATAAAGGTTTAAAGGGTTTAGAAGTTATAAAAAGAAGTAGTCAAAAAAGTGAGTATAAATAAAATCTGGTGACTCGACTTCTATATTTTAATATTTTCTAGCTTTTTACCTTTTATTTATTTACTTAATTAATTAATTAATTAATTAATTGACACAATTATCAGCCTAAAAGCTTTCATATTGTACATTAGAACTAAAAGCATTACATTATAAAATATGTATTTTATTCATAAATGTTACCATATAAACAACACATTTTAGAATTACATATAAAATAGAAACACTTTTTAACTATTATAACTATTATTAATGATTCATAAATATAAAAATGCATGGTTAAAGGTAATTATTTTAAATATCACTAACAGTGATTAAAAAAGAGATTTTCTTTTCAAATTATTTGATCATTTTACTAATTATTATTATTATTATTATTGATAATGAATACATAACATCAGCAACAACAAGAATAATAAATATAATAAATATAATAATAATAATAATAATAATAATAATAATAAATAATAATAATAATAATAATAATATTATTATTAATAATAATAAAAAATATTTTTAATAATAATACAAAAAACTCGCTAGCTTGTAAAATAAATTGCAAATAAATAAAATAAGCAGTGGGCCCGACCCACAATTACAGATACACAATACAAACGAATGCATATTAAAAGTGTTTTCTGGTTATAATAATAATAATAATAATAATAATAATCATATAAATGAGTGTATTAAACACACAACACAGTCCCAATAACCACAAACAAACCAGCACCAGAAATGGTAGCAGAGCGAAACAGAGAGAGAGCGTACCTGTGACATCCAGTTGTGTATCTGAGAAAATGAATCCGAATCTGCAGCTACCCCTGACACACTGACTCCGCCCACACAGGACAGACAGCCTCCAGGTGAAGTCACTGTGAACTGCTCACCTGGTTATCGTTTGGAACTGGAACCAGAACAAGCTCTCTACGGTATTGTAGGTACAGGTGTCCAAACACTTTTGTTTTGTTGTGTGTTTTTTTTAAAGTGCCGATTCACACTCAGACTACCTTAAGCAGGAACTAACAGGTGGTAAAAGAACCAGATTTCTGCTGCAGGAACTACTGGGTTTGGTGTCCTTTCATTTGTCTGAGGTCACACCTGCTATTGTGTCACACATAACACACACACACACACACACAAACTGGGGTAATGATGTGGGATGAAATTTGACTAGGCTCTTCATGACTTCAAACTCACACTAACAACTAGAGAGAGAGACAGAGAGAGAGAAAGAGAGAGAGACAGAGAGAGAGAGAGAGAGAGAGAGAGAGAGAGAGAGAGAGAGAGAGAGAGAGAGAGAGAGAGAGAGACACGGAAAGAGCGAGAAGCTGAAGTAAACCCTGAAGTAAAGCCAAGCCTTACAGTAATCTCTCCCTGTGGACGTTCTCAGTATTGACTCTAAACATAGAACTAAACATCCTATAACAAAGTTCAGAGCATTTTTTAAATGACCTATTTATATTATTACCTTACATATTTATCTACCTTCTTCCCATTCTTACGTTACATAACATGTACACTATATGGATTTAATGAATCATTACACAATGCATATTGGTGGTTGCTAGCAGTTTTATGCAAAAGTTTGCTGTTGACTTTTTAACTCAAGTTACCTATTTCCCTTCAAGTGCCACTTAATAAACCTGTTACGTCATCTAGTGCCACTCAGTTTCCTCTTGATTCAGTTAATCCACCCTGAGCATAGAAACCCTGAGCGATTGATCCCCACTGCGCCTGGTCCTGATGCAAGTCCCTATGTTAAGAGCAACTGTGTTTTGTATATATTTTGTCCTTGTTCACTGAGAGTGAAGTGCAGGATTTAATGAGCCTGTATGACCAAGAAACAGAGGTGGTACAAAGTGTTTTATGCCCGAAAAAAATGTGGAATGAATGTAGTTACCAGTGAAGTTCCAGGGACTCTTTCCAAATTAGTCCCTAGAACTGTTTGTTGTGAACTTACTCTTGTTGGCTAGGCTCACCTGGGTGCGAAATGGTTCCCCATTTATTCCTCCACCCTCTCTAGGTGTCTTGCTATATATCACTGTTTTCCAAACTTTTTTTTCTGCAGGACCTTCCCTTCTATTTGCAATATTTTCGAACTTCTCCATTCTGACACACGTACGCATCTTCTGCTTTGAGGCCCCACTGGAGTTCATTTTACGATGCAAATGATGTAAAATTGTTGAGCAAAACAAAATAAAATCACCTTCACAGTAGAATCCTTACAAGTGACATGCATTATGTGTCTTAAACACACCCCATTCACTGGCTTCGCATGGCTGACTGCCCCACATAGTACAGACATGGCAAGCGTTCAGACCTGAAAACATGATTTTAAAAGTTATACGAGTATAAAGGCATGATTAAAATTACATTTAAACAATAATTAAACTCTATAATAAAAACTCTATAAATAGAGTTTAAAAGATAAAGAGAGCAAAATGCATGCTTTAGTCAGGTTCACAGGGCACCACAGAATGCCATAGTTACCGTTTTTTTGTGTTGATTTGAGCCAGATCACGGAATAAGAGCCATTTCCGTTTCCAGGAGATGATGCAATGCAGAATGCAAATGTAAGGTGTATAAATTAAAATTTTAATAAAAACTACAGATTTGAATGTCCAAAACTTTTGATCGTACACAGGGGCATGTCCCAAAACTTTTAGCCACACGCAAGGCCTTGTCCCAATTATTTTGATCGTACACAGGGGCATGTCCCAATACTTTTGCCCCAGCATTTCTGACTTCGTGCCGGTTTCTGTCCCAATACTTTTGACCATGTGTGGGTTTGTGTCCTAACGTTACACCTAACAATTACTTAATTAATTAATTAATTAATTAATTAAGTAGAATCCTTACAAGTGACATGCATTATGTGTCTTAAACACACCCCATTCACTGGCTTCGCATGGCTGGCTGCCCCTCCACCCCTCAAAACCAGGGAAACACTGCCAAAGAGTTTGTCTGGCCGAATGTTTGGGCTCTTATAGTCGTTTCTTTGCAAATCTGCTTTATGACGATGTCTACTGTTAAAAGTGCCATATTAGACGAATTAAATCGAGCTGAATTATCACAGGCTCTGCAGGGAACAAACTTAACTACTTGAAATGTCTGCACATTTTATCCATTAAGCTGTCAATGAGCTCCCGCTCAGGACAGGCAATGAGGACTCACAGTGAATACAAGGACAAGGCCAGGTGCAGACAAGGTAACCAAACAAACCGAGGGAACATATAAAGGTAACACCAGGAGGAACAGGAAAAGGCTAACTCTATCATAAGAGCAGGAGAAACAGGAAGACTATAACTATACTGATATAAGTGGCAGGAACAACAGGAGGAACAAGAACGGGAACAGGTTAACAGTAACAAGAGCAACTTACGTGAGTAACAGCAGTCAGGAAATAAAACAGGAACAGTAGCAGGAACAGACTAATCTTACACAAAAGCAAAAGGTGCAACAGAAGTGACAGGAGCCAGGAACAGGATCAGAGTAAGACAGTTAGGACACAAGGGCAAATAGAACAACAGGGTTATTGTAGGTAATAAACTAACCATAACAAACTAGCCATAACAAACTAATCATATTAAACTAACCATAACAATCAAAAACAAACCAACCATAATAAACTAACCATAACACACTAACCATAACAAACTAACCATAATAAACTAACCATAACAAACTAATCATAACAAACTAACCATAACACACTAACCATAACAAACTAACCATAACAAACTAATCACAACAAACTAACCATAATACACTAACCATAACAAACTAACGATAATAAACATAAACAAACAAATCATATTAAACTAACCATAACAAACTAACCATAATAAACCAACCATAACAAACTAACCGTAACAAACTAACAATAACAAAGTAACCGTAACAAACTAATCATAATAAACTATCCATAACAAACTAACCATAATAAACTAACCATAACAAACTAACCATAATAAACTAACCATAACACAATAACCATAACAAACTATCCAAAACAAACTAATCCTAATAAAGTAACCATAAGAAACTAACCATACTAAACTAACCATAACAAACAGAAATAAACTAACCATAATAAACTAACCATAATGAACTAACCATAATAAACTAACTATAACAAACTAACTATAACAAACTAACCATAACAAACTAATCATAAGCAATAGGAGGGAGCAATAGACATGACAGGAACAACAGGGGCAAGGACGAGGAACAGGCACAGTTTAACTGGAAGACAATAATGACACGGGTGGCAGGAACAAGCTGAGTACTGGGAGCCAGGAACATGAACAGGAACAGGAACAAAAAGAGCAATAGAAGTCACAGAAGCAACAGGAGTCAGAAACTGTTAGCAACAGGAGCAAAAGAAGTAACAGGAGCCAGGAATAGTAACACAAGAGCAACAAGGCTAACGTGAGTAACAAGGAGGCTTATTGGAAGGAGAGTGTATATACAGCGAAAGCATAGCAGGCTGTAATTAAGTAGCCTGCTGTGGAAAGAGAAAAGGTTCAGAAGGGAGTCCTGTAGGATGATGTAATTACCGGTCTGTTCCCGGTTCCCATCATCCTCATAATGTATGTGCCATTTTATTTCAGGAGCATTTAAAATGGAAGCTTTAAACTTTGCAGAAATATGGTACATTTACGTTTTCGTCCAAATGATTCAGTTACTAATATAATGACCAGAGGTGCCCAAAGAGTGGAATAAAAATTCAAATGATAGGCTGGCAGTTTTGAAATAGTGCAGGAATCCATTTTTGTAACGTACTGGCTGTAATATTCACGTTCAAATATGTTTCATTCTATTGCATAATATTTATTGTACTGTACAAACCTATCTGTAGGATTTCATAAACGTAAGGCAACCTGACACTCAAACCTGAACTGCTCATGTTCTGGATAAAGTCCAAAATTTCTTAGTCCATTAAACTGAAGATTTGGGGAACGTGTGAACGTCCAGCCTGTTTGTACAGAGACACGCACGGAGAGTCTTCTTCACTGAAGAAACAGCTATTAAAGCCACAACCGGGCGAATCGGCATGTAACTGTACGTCGCTGGGAATAGATTCTTGGAGAGTCGCCGACCTGCTGCGTCAGCTTTTGTGTTGTTTCGCGTTTCTGTGTCTCCAAGAACAACCGCGTGTTAAATTAATTTCACCTGACGACCTGACACGACAAAGAAAATACCAAATTGGATGTCTTGAAGGTTATTTTTCAGTCTGTTTTTTGTGCATTAGACATTTGTAAGAGAGTGTGTACGCGCGTGGGAGTGTGTATGTGTGTGTGTGTGTGTGTATATGTGTGTGTGTGTGTGTGTGTGTGTATGTGTATGTGTGAAGTGGAAATCCTGTAGGATGGCCAGGGACTTGCTGTGAGTAATTGTTTCTCTGAGTCGCACAGGCCCGTCCTGGCTCTTTGGAGATAAGGTGGACTAAATCTGCTTCGATGTCCTGGGAGAAGCAGCGGCTGCAGGAGAGCAAACACAGAGCTGCATCAGCTTCCTCAAGATGAGCAAACTTGAAAAGTCCTTTCTTTTTATTAAAGGAGAGAGAGAACCCTATTATCTTTGCTCTCTGCCACGCCGCTGGCCCTAACACAAAGGAGTGCGGGGCATTCATCACTGCTGAAAAACCCAAAGGCTTGAGAGAGAGACGACCAGACTGACTGAGAGAGACAAATAGAGAGAGACTTGAAGCACAATTAGACTAGTATTCCTTTCTCATACACATCGGTTCTTCTCACGGCTTCTCGTTGCCCATCTGGGGTCTAGACTTGGCCTTTTATGAAGCTGCCTAGTGGCAATTTGCATCGTTAAAAGAGCGCCAGCAGCCTGCTTAAATGTTCGAAAAATACGCTTGGCAGCCACTTTATTAGGTACGCCTGTTCAACTGGTCATGATCACAAGATCATGTCGAGCTCCTGAATCAAACCGAGCATCAGAACGGGGAAGAAAGGTGAATGATGTGACTTTGAACGCGGCCTGATTGTTGTTCCGATTTTCGGACACGACGCCGTTTATTGGGTTTACAGGGAATGGACAGAAGAAAAAAAAACATCCAGAGAGGGCAGATCTCTGGAGGAGGAGCCTATAGAAAGGAAACAGTAACTCGAGTAGCCATGTTGAATCTTGAAGCAGATGGGCTACAGGAGCAGAAGACCACACTGGGTGCCACCATTGCCAGCTAAGAATGATCACCTGAGGCTACAAGTCACACAGGCTCACCAAAACAATAAGATAAACAATAAAGTATTGAAAAGAAAAACGATTTCTGCATGTTGTTCAAACCCCGTGGCACCTCGTTTCATTTTCTGGGCACACTTTGGACCCCTTGAGTAGCGTTTGAACCCCACAACCTGCCTGAATTTGGTTTCTGACCATGTGCACCCCTTTATGAGCACACTGTACCGAGCAGAGCAGCAGACTCAGTTTCACCCAGAGCAGGTCCTCCCTTTGAGCTTTGCTCCTCTCAAGGTTTCTCTCAGCTTTTCCCTTTCCACTACCAAATCCACCTGACCCCTTCATGTTTCGATCAGTTTATTTCAGTTCATATCTTTACTATAAACCACAGAAAGAGAGAGAGAGAGAGAGATATCCGTGGCTCAGAAGCGCAACAGAAACGCATTTAAATAAATAAAAAAATAAATAAATACTCATCCACTATAATGCTTCTAATCATTAGGAATAATCAGCGGGCATCCTGACGGGGGCACTGGAAGGCAAATGAGTTTCGAGGATGTACAATTACAAACAGTGTGACAAACTGGTGTTATTACCATATCCGATTCGAAAGCATGCTAAACGCGCTCTCATTATCTCTCGCTCGACGCTCGTACCTATCAATTATTCTGCGTTTCCATGGCCTTTCCATATCGCTGGTCGTAATCAGGAGGCAAAGGCCGGCCAGAGGTCGCCGAAAACCGTCCTGATCCTAATGGTGGTTTGTTTTGGAGAAAGTGGCTGCGTACGTGCTGAGAGAATGAACAGTCCTCGACGGCCGAGGCCATTTGCTCTTGCTCTTACTCACGCCAGGACACTTATTTACCGCCCAGCATGAGCTGCCTTCGAGGCGAGAGGTATCGTCTGTCGAAAAAAAAAAATGGGGGGAGGGGGGGTGCGGTGCTTAGAGAGAGGTCAAGCCCGGAACTTTGGTAAAGCACATATTTAGCTACACTGAAGGTGAGGTCTTTGAAAGAGAATCCTAAAGACGTTGCAGGTATTTTCTCATCTGTCTTTAAAAACTTAGTTAGTTCTGGTTCATATACAGTACTGTGCAAACGTATTAGGCCACCATAGCATGGCATGCTGATGGAGCTGAAGAAGATGCTGCTTAAGTGTAAAAGGAAGAAATTCTTACCATTTTGGCCTTTAGAAGCTGTTGTTTTAATTTTTAATAATGCATACAAACTGTATATTCTGGCTGTATTGTAATAAAGAATGCCATTTTTGCACAGTCCTGTATGATACGTGGTGATTAGAGCCTTTTTTTCTGCAAAGAACGTCTACAAAATACTTCCTAGGAACTTAAATGATCAAAATTGAAAAATAAAATACATTTTTGAGTTCCTGCTATGAAACCCTTTGTCTGTATCCAAGCCATGTTAGAACGGACGGTTACTGCTCCCTCGACGAGATTATTTAATACAGAAATACAGAAACAAGGAAAGAAAGAACAAAACTGAAAGGAAATGAAAAAAAGGAAATCAGGAAAGAAAAGAAGGAAGAAAGAGAAATACCGTAAAGAAATACAATAAATGAAGAAAGAGAAATAAAATGAAAAACAAGAAGGAAGGAAGGAAGGAAGGAAAGAAAGAAAAAAAGAAAGAAAGAGAAAAAGAAAGAAAGAAAGGAAGGAAAGAAAGAAAGAAGGAAAGAAAGAAAGAAAAATCAAAGAACAGGCAGAAAGTAAAGAAGAGCAATGAAAATAATCTAAGAAAGGTAGTAAGGGAAGAGGGATGATAAAGAAAGAACGAGAGGAAGGAGAAGCAAAGGAAGAAAAACTAACAAAAAACTAACAAAAAAATAACAAAACTTAAAGAAAGCAAGAAAGGAAAAGAGAAGAAAAAAGAAGGGAAAGGGAGAATGAGAAAGAAATTAAAAAAAATAAATAAAATAAAGAAGAAAAGGAAGAAGCAAGCGAAGAAAAAGTAATTTAAAACAAAGGTTAAAGAAAAAAGAAAGAAAGAAAGACAAATGGGATGAAAGAAAACTCAAAGGACAGGAAAGAAGAGCAATAAAAAACTAATAAAGGGAGCTGAAAGAAAAGAAAGAACAAGCGTCACAAAAGAAAGAAAGAGAAATATAATAATAATAGAGAAAAAGAGGAGACGAAAAAGAAAGAAATAACGGAAGACCAAAACTGGAAGAAAATTCCTTTAACAATGTATGTATGTGTAAGTCAGGAAAGAAGGAAAACGAGCAACATAAGTATGAATAAAATCTGAGAGATGATGTTTGTTTTCAGTTTCGAGTCGTGTGTGACGGGTCAGTACAGGTGGAGGTGCTTCACTGCTGCCGCTCTTAATCTCAGATCGTTACTGTTAATTGGCTGCTGTAAAATGAAAATCGTGTTTTATGTCTCGCTGACCTCATGAGCTCCGTTGAGGTTTTTCCAGACAAATCTCTTGACCTCTGCATTAACCTTCGTTCGTCACCAGCGGGGAAAAAAAAACCACAGCTTTTTAAGGAGAGCCGCACAGAGAGGAACCTGGCAGCGTCCGGGCGAGAGACTGACAAAAGAGCGACTCCTCTGAATCGCTAAATGATCGAGCACGGTTTGGCAGCGCGCCTTTCATCTGCGGCGTAAAAACCTAATCAGGCAGCTTGATTGCCGCGAGTGGCCTTTTGTAGTTTTTAATCCAATGAGTGTTTTAAGGAGTGCATAATTGAAATTCTGTCCGGGACAGACGCAATTTACAGCTGTGGGGATAATGAGGAGTCATCTGGTCTCCACCATGTGTGTGTGTGTGTGTGTGTCTGTGTGTGTGTGGGTGGGATCATCTTCACATGCTCCATGATGAGCCCTTGATTGGCACTGCACAAAGCGGACTATTTTGGCAATGAAGGCCTCAGCCAGAGCCAAATCGCTTTCTTTATTTAGATTTCCTCCGGCCCCAATTGAACAATCAGCTGGACAAGGGCTCGTTAATGATGTCATTGTCATGTTAATTGGCTGTTCTGTGCATCTGCGTAGGGGTTCGTGGTTTGACTTATTCTCTAACAGTGTTCCAAGTTCACACAACGACTCAACAAATCGACCGATATTTTAGGATTTGTTTTACTTTTAACATTCAAGGGCATAACTACGGCAGACCTGGGGCTTGAGCCCATGACCTTCCGATCGAGTACCATAAGCGCTGTGCCACCGAAGTTATAACAGGCACCCAACAGTCACTTCTGGGGGTTTTGTGCTAGTGGTAAAGGCTGTGGGTCTCTGATCAGAGAGTTGTTAGTTCAAATCCTACCTACATCAAGGTGCTGCTTTTGGGGCCCTGAAACTTCAGACGTGGATAAGGGAAACTTTCGAAGAGATGGGAAGTTCTGTTCGAAATCACAGGGTAAATAAAAGTGAAAGAAAAGAAGAAAGCAAGAAAGAAAGAGAATGGAAGAAAGAGGGAAGAAAGAACAACAAATCAAAGAGCAAGTAAGAAAGAAAAAAGAGGAAGGATGGAGGATAGATAAAGAATAAAATTAGAAAGGCATGAAGAAAAAAAGGAAGAAAGGAAGCAAGAATGAAATACACTGGAAGAATATGATATATGAGATAAAAAACTAAATAACAAGTTAGAAGGAGACAAGAAGAAATACAAAGAAAGAAAAAAATCATATGATAGAACACATTTTAAAGGGAATAGAAAGAAAGAAAGAAACAAAGAAAGAAAGATGGAAAAAAAGTAAAAAGAAAGAGCAGGCAGGAAGGGATGAAGAGAAAGGAACAAAAAGAAAAAAGAAAAAGAAAAAAGAATAAAAGTGAGACACAGACAAATAATATCTAACTAAAATAGATCAACTAAAGAAGTTGAGTTGGGTTGGAAGGAAGAAATATGAAAAAACAAAAGAACAAAAGCAAAGAAACAAAGAAATATAACTAAAAGAGTGAAAATGAGCGAAAGAAAGAAATAAATGGCTCTTGATCTACTGAAGGTTGCTGGTTCAAATCCTGCTGTTGGACCCCTGAGCGAGGCCCTTAACCTTCAGTTTAATTGTAGGGAACGTTTCAGCGAGATGGACCGCTGTGCCGTAAATCAGAGCAGAGCAGAGCGCTGGCGGTGTTAATTTCATGGCGTAATTTCAGCTAGATTACAGTCGGGCTTCCTTTTCCCCAGGTAAAAGTGTCGAAACTCTTCTCTGAACGCTGAAGCAATACAGCCTCGGGACGTTTCCAATCACATCAGCAAAACACAAAAATGAGCCGTGTCTGTTGACCAGTGCACAACCAGGAGCACAAGCTGAGAAAATGAGAAATCCAGCACACCTGAGGAGAAAGCAGCTTCACTCGAACCATGCTCTTCATCCTTTATCTGCAAAACAAAATCTGCCAGCTTGTGAAAAAAAAACACATTTAATAATCTGTTTTTATAAAGATGTCATTCACCATCACTGCAAAGTGTCACATCAGCACCGGCAGCCCTCACCGAGTTAATAAAAGGGATTTTCTTTTATCTGCAAACATAATTTCATGTCCTGAAATATTAATAGAAATGCATTCCACTTAAATGGTGATGGATATTATTACAGATCAGCGGTCAGAGCAATGAAACAAGTTTATTTAAGAAGGAAAGAAAGAAAGAAAGACAGAAAGTAAAAGAAAGAAAAAGAGAAAGAAAGAAAGTAAAAGAAAGAAAGAAACTAAAAGAAAGAAAGAAAGAAAGAAAGAAAGAAAGAAAGAGAGAAAGAAAGAAACGAAGGAAGGAAAAGAAATATGAACAAAAGAACAAAAACAAATGAAATGAAGAAAATGGGAAAAATCCGAAAAAGAAAGAAAGAAAGAAAGAAAGAGAAGGGGAGAGAGGGAGAGTGAAAGAAAAGGAAGGAAACAAAAAGAGGAAAAAGGAAAGAAAATCAAAAGAAAACATAGAAAGAAAGTAATAGACAAAAAGAGAGGAATGAAATACAGTAAGAAAAGACCAAACACAAATAAACAAATTAAATGAAGCAATTGAAACATTAAAGAGGAAGAGAAAAAAGAAATAAAGAAGTTTTACCGCAGCGTCTGTACCTGTTCATTACAGGAGCAACGTTTTAATGCTAAACAACAAACACTGGGAGGAATCCCATGAAGACACACGGAGAACATGCAAAATTCATGCAGGCAACGTTCATTTAAACTAAGAGTTTAGGTTTTATTATAAATCTATCAGACTTTCTGTATAATCACCCCATAGTTAAACTCCCACCTCCACTCTATAGCTGATGGTAAGCAGCAGTGATTTGGACTGAATCTACCAGAACCACGTCGTCTCCTTGGAGACTAAGCTCTGGTATCATCAGGAGTCAGTAAGAGGTAAGATGGAGTTTGGGCTGGATTGAGCAGATTTATTGCAACGGCTCGACTCATTTTCTGTACAGTAAGTGGGCAAAGAGAAAGAAAGAGAGACAGAGACAGAAAGGAAGAGAAAGAGAGAAAGAGAGAGAGATAGAGAGAGAGAAAGAAAGAGAGAATAAGAGAGAGACAGAGAGAGAGAGAAAGAGAGAGACAGACTTGGGTTTATGACTGAAACAGGGAGGATAATGACATGAGTCAATAAGTCTAAAAGGAAGTTTAGCGAAGCTGAAAGTGATGTCTGTTAGGAGAGTGTGGGTGTAACGTGATGTATAATGTAATTTCTAGTGTTATTTACAATAATGCAGTTAGAGTAGGAAGAAAAGAGAGGGAGAGAGAGACAGAAAGAGAGAGACAGAGACACACAGAGACAAAAAGAGAGTCAGAGAGAGACAGAAAGAGACAGAGAGACAGACACAGACTGAGAGACACAGAGAGAGAGAGACAGACAGAGAGAGAGAGACAGACAGAGACAGAGAGACAGACACAGAGAGAGAGACAGACAGAGAGAGAGAGACAGAAAAAGACAGAGAGACAGACACAGAGAGAGAGAGACACAGAGAGAGAAACAGACAGAGACAGAGAGACAGACAGAGACAGAGAGATGGAAAGGAACAGAGTCAGAGAGAGACACACAAAGAAACTGTGACACGTTATGATAGAGTAAAGACCCAAGGATGCGGGAACCGTGGAACGAAGGACGTTAATAATGATAAGAGAAGAAACACAAAAGGTAGAGCAAAAGGCTCACCAATCTAAAACGTCCCGTATGGGAATGGTCCCTACAGCTGACGTGAACTCAAATCTGCAGCATCGTGTGCCGAAATGGCAGAGGGCGAGGGTGCAGTAAGCACAAGAAGGCGCCGATTTGGGACGCTTCTCAAATCGAGTAGCACGGAGGAGCTCCAGGACGCCAGGGGGCGAGCCGAGGCTCGTGCGCATGAGGCGCGTGAAGAATCTGTTTCGGGGGGCATCCCAAATCGGACGATGCGGAGTGCCTCCAAAGCGCCAGGGACCGAGCTTGAGCTCGAGTGCACGAGGCACCCAAGAAGCCGGAACGGGGCGCGTCTCAAATCAAGTCGCGCAGCCGACCGGAGGGACGTGGGACGGGAAAGAGAAACCCTGATACTGTCCCTGAACTGCTAAGTACCTCAGGGGTTTCCCCCGTAGGCGTCTGTCGGCACTAATCGCTTGCATCTCTTTTACAAAGTTGCATAGCAAGCGGAAGCGTACTGTGTGTGACGTCATGGAAACGAACAGGACTGAGGCTCGTCCTTAAGTGAAGGGAGCCCCAGGTGTTTGTCATTATGTCATCAAATAAACTCTGCATATACGTGGTAACAAGACAGAGACACGAAAGACACATACAAGAAAGAAAGAAAGAAAGAAAGAAAGAAAAAAAGAAAGAAAGAAAGAAAGAAAAAGAAAAAGAAAAAAAGAGAGATAAATGAAAGAACAACAATTATTGAAATGGGAGGGAAGAAAAGTCATAAAGCAAAAGGGAGGGAGCAAAAATACATTTTGGAACATTTTTTTTTTAAAACGGACGGAGGAAAAACACAAATAAAGAAATAAACAAATGAATGAAGGAATGAATAAAGCAAAGAAAAGAAAGAGGGGAAACCAGATAAGTGCAAGAACAAAATGGAAAGAAACCAACAAACAAATGAAGGAAAGTATAAAGAAAAAAAGAAAGAAAGAAAAAAAGAGAGAAAGAAAAATGAAAGAACAAAATTGAAAGGAAGGAACATGTTCATGAACATGTTAAAATAAAAAGTACTTAATATAAATACAATATTTTTTTCCCTAATACAGTGAAGGCACATTAAGTAAACGGATGATGTTAAAAAACACTAAAAACACATTTTTTGTGGCCAACAAGTGAGAAAAAAGCAGTAAAATAGGCTAAACCTTTGGTAAAGAAGAATGGAATTTTTCGCTGTGTGTAACTTCCTCAGGGGTTATAATTTCTAATCAAATTTTCTCATCTCAACCTCATTTAAAAAGGTAGTAATGAGTTTCCTACATTGTAATTTACACCGAAATTGCCATCAGCATAGTTAGGGAGCGAGGAAAAAAAAAAAAAAAGAATGGCCTTGTTTGTTTCATGTCCATTAACGTGTGCACTGCCTTTCTTCATCGTTATTATCATTATTAATTCCTCATGTTGGGTTCCTGCATCCTAATTAATTTGATTTTGTTTTGTCCTGCTACGGAAGCCTCTGGAAATTAATGGTGTGGAACGGTAGCGCCGTGGCGCCACTGATGGGTCTTGTGTTGGCAGGGTGAAATTTCCGTCATTAGCCAAAACGCCTGGTGGCTGGAAAGTTGGCGCTGGCGGTGTGGGGGACGCGTGCCGGCAGCTACGTTCTGTCTTCGTAATTGATTAGACAAGCCGAGAGTCACACAAGTGATAATGATAACCATAAAAAACCTTTTATTTGCATTTTTATTATTCATATTCAGGCAGAAGTGTTTTTTTCCTCTTCGCCCATCGACATTTACGTCGCTCCAGTCACCGAGGCTTCTCTCTTCCGACCAAACGTAATATAAAAGCAGCAGAAGTTTGAAGAGCGGAAGACTTTGAAGCTATTTTGAGAAGAAATGACGATGAACGGCCATGCATGCGGCACGTGTGAGCTTTATAATAATCCAGAAATCCGACATTGGAACGGGTTTTTCTCAACTCAGTCTCTCATCCTGTATTCTAGAGATGCAGAGGTCTAGAGGAAATTTCTCCAGCTTGTAGCTTGCTTGATTATGTAGACAGATCGAGTATTAAGATATGATTAGTGTTATTAAATTAAATTAAACAAACAAACAAACAAACAAACAAATAAATAAATAATAGGTCTCACAGCAAAAAGGTCCCGGGTTCAACCCCAGCGCGGGGCGGCCTGGGTCCTTTCTGTGTGGAGTCTGTATGTCATCCCCGTGTCTGCATGGGTTTACTCCGGTTTCCTCCCACAGTCCAAAAACATGTGTGTTAGGTAAATTGATGTCTCCAAAGTGGCCCTTAGTGCGTGACTGTGCGTGTGTGCACCCCGTCTAGGGTTGTTCCTGCCCTTGCACCCAGAGTCTCCGGATGGGCACTGGCAGGCTGGCGACCCTGTGCGGATTAAACAGAAGATAACGGATGGATGGAATAAATAAAATCAATAAATAAAAATGACAAAATCTGTACCGTCTGCAATTTTCTGTTTTTTTTTTAATTTTATTTTATTTTTTAAATAAATTATGTTCTAACTATTCATTCATGTAATTTTATTGCTTTATAAAATTTTCCTAAATAAAAATGTATCTAAATTCTCCTCCCTCAAAGCATTTATGTATGTTACTCATTTATAAAGGTATCATTATAAACGCATAGTTTTATTTAAATGTTTACATTAAACAGCACTTGAACAACAATGACGTTTTTTTACTCACTGTACTAACCCTAAAAATATTTTTTGACTGATTAAAAGCGAAATGTATTAAAGATGATTTAAAAGGTCTTTATTCCTTTACTCATCAACCATTTAATTATTGATTTGCCTCCTTGCTGGCCTAATACACAAACACCTACTTGTTAAACTATTTAAATTGAATATATTGATTTATTTATACAATATAAATAGGCTCTCGGACGGTGCATCGATCCAATACGCTAGCCGGCTGGGTCACAGCGATGCCTTCTGGCCAGGTCAGGCATTTTATGCAGGGATATTGGGGCATATGTTCCCCTCATGGCTTGCTTCACGTGTTTCGCTAGGAGATCTTGCGGAAGGGTGCAAGGACTTTTTCTCATGCTGTGTTTTATGCCTTACCTTTAATCTCTTTGCTGTATGGAATAAATAGTAGACTGAATTGATGTATGTGTTTATTTAACTTCACCCCAGCATCAATGGCTTGGACAGGAATGAGGTTACATCCATACTAGTCCAGCACGCGCACTCCAGGCCAATTTAGAGAGACCAATTAACCGAATTGCATGTTGTAAGCTTATACTTCTAAAAGTAAATGTAACAACCGCTTTCTTGCACATGTGGTAAACTGCATTACACATAACACACGGCCTTTTCGATCTCTGTCTCTCCCGAATCCATCAGCGTCCCGTGATTGACAATGACTCATGAACCGATTTATCTTAACGCGGGCTCCGAATTCCCAAACGCAGCCATGCCAGTGAAGAAGACACCAGACCAGTGCTGAACTTTAATGGCCGACTATGACGGATGAGCGTCATTTAGTGGGATGTACCGGTGTACAGTCAGTGTGGCCCAGCTGTCAGCCACTAAACCAATTAGAGAGAGGGAATGAATCTGGATCAGAGAGCAGGAGGTATGGAGGAAACAGAAAAAATGTCAATACAGGACCTTCCACGGGGTGGTACGATTTATTAAGTCAAGTCAGATTTATTTCTGTAGCGCTTTCTACAATAGAGAAGTGTCTCAAAGAATATTTTACAACATTATATAATCGTATAAGGCCCAAATCGAGCAAGCCTAAGGCGACGGTGGCAAGGGAAAAACTCCCTAAATGATGTAAGGAAGAAACCTTGGGATGACCAAGACTCGAAAAGGGACCCGACCTGCTTGGGACAGCTTAGCTGGACGTACAGGGTGAAAGAGATGGATAGATAGATGGGGTAGTCGGAGAGTACTTGCATGTTCTCCTTATATTTGCAAGAGTTTTCTTTAGGTTTTCCAGGTTCCTTCTACATTCCAAACATGGGAGCAGCATGAACAACAAGCATGAACTGGATTACATAATCTTATTACATAGGTTATTACAGAAAGAGGCCATGTATTAATGTATGTATTTATTATTGGGACGGCACCTCGGAACAGATTTACAAACACAGGTAGTGGGAATCTGATAATAAACATAAACACACATTCACGACAAACCGTACTCTTTATTTTGTTTTTTTTTTTTAAGCAAGCCATACGCAGTACGAGAAAAATGTCAAGGAAAAAAACGTAGAGAGTGATGAGCGCTGGGAAATGTAGTGAGGAAACCCAGTGGTCGTGCAATACCCGCTTTGTTTATCATTTTCAGTACGTTATTCAGTAAGTTGCACAAGATATTGAAGACCTTGTGATAAAATAAGCTATAGGTTAAAGATTTTGCCCAACTGTGATATAATTTAATATATTTAATGTAATAATAATTTAATATAGTCAAGTCAAATCAGATTTCTTTCTTTAGCTCTTTTTACAACAGGGCATTATCTCAAAGGCCAATCCCAAATTGAGCAAGCCTAAAGTGACAGTGGAAAAGGAAAAACTCCCTAAATGTTGGAAGAAACCTGGGCCCGAAAAAGGGACCCAACCTGCTTGGATAGCCTACGGGATAAATCAATCAATCAAATTTTATTTACACAGCGCTTTTTACAATGTAGCATTGTCTCAAAGCAGCTTTACAACAGTATATTATCTAAGAAAGGCCAATCCCAGTCTGAGCAAGCCTATGGCGACAGTGGCAAGGAAAAACTCCCTTAAACTAAATGTAAGAGATAAATTAAATTAAATTAAATGTAAGAGATAACTCCAGAGCGACATACAATTAATACAGTCTTACAATTCAAACAAGGGTATAAGTAAGGGTATTGCTCAGGGACCCAACTGAGGTGGAATTTGAACCCTGGACGTTCTGGTCCATAGTCCAGTACCTTAACCAATAGGTCACCACATTCCCACCGTCCCATACTAAGTTTATATCATTAGATTAAATAAACAAAGGGTATATATGATCATTTAAAAGGGAGAACAAACAGAATGTTGTAAAACAAAGAATATAAGACTGTTGTTAGTGTTGGGTCCTAAACCACATATATCATAACAACTGTAGCATATAAGACAGCAGTATAATTAATGAAAAAAAAATTATATTTATATATATAACTGTGTTTACATGCACTTAATAACTGCAGAATATCTGATTTAATCAGTAATCCGATCAACAAGTTTAAGTGCACATGAGTAATCTGATAATGGGAAACGTTTGGGTTTACATGGCACGAGTAATAATCCGATTTCTACTTTGCAATCAGGCAATAATCTCACAGTAAATACAGTATGTGACCAAAATATGTGAACAAATCATTCTGTGTAGCGCGTACGTAATAATCGTATAGTTATCTTATAATAGTCTTAATAATAATAATAATAATAATAATAATAATAATAATTTGAATATCTGCAGAAAATCAATTCTAGCTATGTTATGTCAATGTGTAGCTATCCAGTATGTTGTATACATGACCATGTGAGTGATCGTGTAACTGCCGAAATCCGACTATAAAGTCTGAGCATCCCTAAAAACAAGATTAAAAAGTCTTATCCGTTGTCGTTTTTAAAGGAAAATAAAAACACAGTAGTGCTCTTTACCTCCACGAGGTATGAGCCACTCCACCACTTTGCATTTCTGCTTCAGTTTTATTTCTCGTTTATTTCTCATCCTCTTCTGATACATCTCTTCATACACTTATAACAACTGGCCTTGAATGCCCCCTGGCTGCTTTTCTACTTCAGGACCACAGCTGATGAAGAAATCCGGGTAGGGATCTTGAAGGCCCTGCTGATACGTGTGTATAATAAGTGCTCAGGTTCGAGGAGCTCACTAAATCACACGCCGTGTAAAGCGTGTGTCATTTATCAGGCGCATGTGCACCTCATTCAACTAACATTTACAAGCAACATTTACAAAAACAAGCTAACGCTTATATATATAGGCGCGTGTACTTTTTTCCGGCGGGGCAATTTGTCACGGGCGAGCTCCGTCTGCCCCACGCGAGGCTATCTGAGCAGGTGATCCTCGCCGGTGGGACAGAGGGAGCCGATGTACGGCATGAGTTGTGGCTGTGCTGTTCTCATCTGCTCGGTACATTTGTCACTCCCACTACTGCAGCACAGTGGATTAGATGTTTGGCTTGGATCATTAAGTTTGGCTCATAGTCTGACAGGGCAGACAAGCATTTCATTCTCGTCAAACTGCCGAGAGAAGGAAAGTGAAAAATGGAGCAGAGATCTAGACCTTTGCTAATCCCCCAGCAAGCCAACATACAGTATTTGTGTTGGATCTTAAATAAAGCGAAGAAATCGTAGCAGGGCTTCAACCAGCAGCATTTACGGGGACTTTTTAGCATGTATCCACAGAAATTGGATTCCGCTGTACATATAAAGGGACGTCTACATACTTTGGCCATATGGTCAAGCCAATGCCTCGCTGCTTTAACATCACCTAAATGTCTGCAGTTTGTTTCATAATGTAACCAGCTAATCAATTTCATTACATCTTGTAGAATTACAGAAAAGTAGTTAGAAGAGGGTAATGGGTTACTTTTTCCTCAGTAACTGCCCCAACCCTGGGCCATCTCTTTATCTCGGCACAGCGAGAGCACAGGGCATCAATGGCAATTAATGCAAGTGCTGTCTCAAACAAGGAGGCTAATGAGTTTTAATATACATGCAGGTGAGGGAGAGGCGCAGCGCCCAAGCTTAATGAACCCATGACAGCCTAATTAGCCACAATTTACAATTCCCTGAATCTAATCAGAGGCGACGAGACGCCGCCGCCAGTGTTTGTGCGAGCGGGTCTTTCTAAAGGCTCCAATCTGTTGCCTGGTGCTGGACTGATAATTGCCTGTTTCCTTTCATCTTCCCATCTTGTCCCTCGCGCAGCGTGGAGGCGAGGGGCCCGAGCGGGGCCAACAGGCGACCGAAGACGTGTAGGTATCTCAGACTTGAGCGGCGCTGCTTAGCTAGGTACGATAAGGACCAGACTGGATGACAGGCGATCATTAACGTGACGGCAGGGGAAGACGAGAAACTTTTACAGTAAGTTGTTTAAGAAGAAGCTGCACTCTGAATGAACTTACCTTGGAGAAGCCGTTAAAGATTGCAAGTTTTGGCACCGCTAGTCATTCCGTGTTGAACTCAAGGAACCAGTTCTTTATAACTTTGTAATACGAAGAATTAACCATACAGAAATACATACAAGGGCGACAAAGATGGATCCTTGGGTAGCACCAGGTCCCGGCGTCTATCCCAGGGTGGAGCAGCCTGGGTCCATTCTGCGTGGAGTCTGCATGTCCTTCCCGTGTCTGCGAGGGGTTACTATGGGTATTCGGGTTTCCTCCCACAGTCCAAATACATGCATGTTAGGTTAAGTGGTGTCTCTAAAGTGGCCCTTAGTGTGTGACTGTATGTGTGTGTATGTGTGCCATATGACGGTTTGGCGCCTTGTCTGGGGTTGTTCCTGCCCTTGCACCTGGAGTTGTCGGGTGGGCACCAGCTGGATGGATAATAGATGGATGGATAGATGGATAAATACATACATGACTGTGCAAAAGTCTTAGGCCATCTTTAGATTTGTTGTTGTTGTTAATGACCATATTTCTTAGCCTCTTTATTATGTATGTTTGCAGTGTGAGTAACCTTTCACTTTCAATCCATTTTTCAACACTTTTTCTCGAATAAATTTTGTCTTGATGATTTTGGCCGACTGCAGGTTAATGTATACCGTATTGCCAAAAGTATTAGCTTGTCTTCCTTTCCAGGCTTATGAACTTGAGTGTCGTCCCATTCTTAATCCGTAGGGTTCAATCTAGTGCTGGCCCATCCAGCACTGGTGTGCAGTCGTGTCAACAAACTGTTGACGTATGAAGTTGTCCAAAATCTCTTAATATGCTGAAGCGTGAACATTTTTCTTTAGTTGAAATCAAGGGGCCGAGTCCAACTCCTCCCCCGATTCCCCCAAATCAGACTTTACATTAGACAGAAGGCTGTCCGACAGCTACTGTCCATCAGTGTGGCACAAGATGAAGTGTGATTCATCATTCCAGAGAGCACGTCTCTACTGCACTGAGTCCGGTAACGCCGTGCTACCACTGCATTCGATGCTTTGTTTGCGCTTGGATGAAGCGGCTCGTCTTTGGTCACCCATTCTATCCCAACCCATTGTCTACACACTGTTCTCGGGCTCATCTGAAGGTCACACAAAGTTTGGAGCTCTGTACCGACTGACTGCAGAAAGTTGGCAACCTCTGCACCCTAAGTGCCTCAACATCTGCTGACCCCATCCTGTCATTTCCCGTGGCCTGCCACTTTGTGACAGTTGATGTCGTTCCTGGTCGCTTTCACTTTGTTACACCACTGACAGTTGACTGTGGAATATTTGGTATGAAATTTCTCGTCTTGAAGTCTGGAGTCCACTCCAGTGGGAGCTCCTGAGAGCGACCCACTCTTTCACCAAATGTTTAAAGAAGCAGCCTGCATGCCTAGATGTTGGATTTTACACACCTGTGGCCATGGAAGGGACTGGAACACCCGATTGATTTTAATGATTGGATGGGTGAGTGAATATTTTGGCAATATAGTATAAGCATTAAAGTGTAATAGGCGTCGTTATGTTTTTTAAATGTCTTTTAGCAGACGACTTCATCCAAAACGACTTACAGTTGATTCATTTGTAGAATTCAAGCAATTATGGTTTACAGTGGCAGGTTGGCAGAGGTGAGATTTAAACCCTGGACCCTCTGGTCCATAATACAATACCTTAACTACTAGGCCACCACAGTCCTCTATTATATTTTTATTTGAACGTTAAGTAAGTTAGGGGGCTCCTGTATAAAACTCCATTAATGCACCTAAGGCCTTATACAAGGTGGATTTTCTGGGGGGTTTGGAACGCATTCATTCAGTGTACTTTAAAATTGTCTCTGTACTTGTCGTTTTTGGTTCTGGACAAGCCGTTTGAAACTAATTATTGGCGAAAACCGGGGTAGCGCTGTGGAGTGAACTCTTGATCAGTTTAAGTGCAAAGTGAGCTGACCTGATTCATGGAGCTTGGCATTCTGTACGAGGCGATGAACCATGGGGTGCTGAGTTGGGGGTTGCGTATTGACCCCAGGGCCTGAGAGTCAACCCGCACACACGTCGAGCCAAAAAGACGGCCTTAACCACTCACTCCACCCTGTCATTTTCATATTTGCACAAACGATCTGAACAATCCTGAGTCTGTCTCCAACCAAGAACTTATAATAGGAAATAAAAATCCATCGTTTAAATCGTATTTTTACTGCCCCAATATTATTTACGTTGTGCTTTGATGCTTTGTTTTAACAGGTTTATAAAAGGTGATGCTGCGTCGCCTGGTCGTGAAATCAATGTTTCTTTAGCTGAACTCATTCCCTCTTGTTTGTGTGCAGCCTGCGAGGTATATTTGTTTATATTTGTATTCCGTTTATAGTTTGGTTCAACAGTGTGTGCGATTGTTAATGTCACGGTAAAACTGTTCAGATTTCGGATGTTGGACTTGTTTACGTATGGCTTGCATGCCGTTCAGCGTCCATTTCGGTCAACGACCTGTTTTACAGAACATAATGTGACCATTAATTGGTACATGCATGATCAGTTTATAGTTTTGGAACATTTCTAAGTAAAACAAATCAAATTCCAGGCACTGTTTTTTTTTTTACACTAAATAACTTTTGAAGTGTGAGACTAATGGCAGCAGTAAGCTTTAATCGACGATGCCGCGTGCATGTTTGTGTTCTACCGCCTGATATATATTTTCATTACCGACGGTCGCCGTGCAGCCTTTAAATGCCGGACGCACACCTCTGCCGCTCTCCATACAGATCAGCTTCCTTCCGAGCGTGAAATTGCACTTCAGTCTGCTCTGTAACCTCGGTGGTCCGGCCGAGCCGATCTGCAGCACGGGCGAGATTATGCACGAATTTAAACACAAGCAGAAGCAAAGGACGGTCTAATCATCCTCCGAAGCTCGACTCGGACCTCATTTATTTTCTGGTTGCTTTTCATTTTCCTGCTAATTTGCAGTTACATGTTTGCTGGTAGCTCGAAATGATGCAATATTGGAGAGCCCGCTTTGAAGAGCAGGACATGGCGGCTAACAAGAGCATGATCAAAGCAGCACAGGGACGGCTGAAATTAAAACCTGAAGCCACTGCAGGAGAAACGCAGGAGGATCCACTCCGTTTATTGTGGTTATAAATAGTAAAAGATGTACTTGAATTAAATGTGAGGAAACAAACATTTCAATACGAACTCTTTAATTCACATTGCGTTAGCCTCTAAGTAAATACCTGCTTATAAAGCTTGCCAGGTCCTCGTTTATTGCAATTTCGTGCGTCGTCTACGGCCAATTCTTGTTTCCCCTGGGGAGTAAACATGAGGTTATGCACATAAAATCCTTCAGTCAGCCAGCAGCCAAAGATCTGAGCGCTCAAATGAACCTGCACACTTAAGGAAACAGTTCTAATAATCGTATGACTTTAAACGCTCTTTAAACAGAGTTCTGGTCGCCAGTTGATGTCATCGTTTTAATCATGTCACTCTCTAGCTTCTCTCGCTTTTATCTCCTCATGGTGAAAGCATCTTTAATATTCGGCCGCATTTCATCCTGAAAAAATTCATCCGACTATAAATGAATCACTCTCCATCTCTCCGCAGGACAGAGATTAAAAATGTTTATCGTACCCAATAACCAAGGTGTTTTATTATTATACTATTGGATTTTACTTCCCAGAAATCATTTCCCTCCCAGTGCGGGGCAGTGCCTGATGCCGTAGCGTGGCTCGGGTCATTACAGGAGGTTTAACATCCAGAGATCTGGACCTGCTTTAAGCGTAATCCAATCACAGTGATTAAACCCACCTCTTCACATCAGATCCACTCATATATGCTCGAGGATCATCTCCCATTCCATCAGAGTGTGGGACGTTCCATTGTCAGGCCCCTCTTGAAGGGATTTCCGAATCTTAATGAGGGTACGAGGGGTTCAGTCCACAGGAGATGAGATTTATTCTGAACTGTTCCATCGGGCTTTAATAAGTTTTCAATTCTCTGATCTATTTATACAAGCAATGAGAGATAAAGGTCAGGGATTAGTACAGAGATATGAAAAAGGTCAGGCCTGATCAAACACAGCGCAAAACCAACAATGATTAAAAAAATACTCTCCAAAAGATTTAGTGATGTATTATAATGACATCGAAATACATTAGAACGGCCTCTGGTATATACAAAATAAAGGACTTTTATTTATAATCCTTTCATTTTGATTTGTTTTAGTCAAAGCTTGTTTAAAGGCTTTTTGTGTTTGGGTATTTGTTTTTGTGTTTGAGTATTTTGTGTTTAGGTATTGTGTTTTTGTGTTTGGGTATCTTGTGTTTGTGTTTGGGTATTTTGTTTTTGTGTTTTGGTATTTTGTTTTTGTGTTTTGGTATTTTGTTTTTGTGTTTCGGTATTTTGTTTTTGTGTTTGGGTATTTTGTATTTGGGTATTTTGTGTTTGGGTATCTTGTTTTTGTGTTTGGGTATTTTGTTTTTGTGTTTTGGTATTTGTTTTTGTGTTTGGGTATTTTGTTTTTGTGTTTGGGTATTTTGTATTTGGGTATTTTGTGTTTGGGTATCTTGTTTTTGTGTTTGGGTAT
>JAUZST010054342.1:0-24253 GCA_034779995.1 Parotocinclus haroldoi | reverse complement strand
TATTACTGTAAAGCTGCTTTGAGACAATGCTACGTTGTAAAAAGCGCTATATAAATAAAATTGAATTGAATTGAATATTAACCTTATACACGTTTAGTGTATTGTCTTAAATCAGTGTTATTTGGTCTGGTTTAAATGAAAATGTATTTTAGAATCTCTGTATAATAAAATGTTTGATGTTTATTTTAAATATCTGTTGCTTGTGTAGCTCTTGAAAAACAGGAGTTGGTTCAGACTTTGGTTCATTGTCTTCCACTGGCACTCCACCCTGATTATGTAATTGGGTAAAGTTGAGGATGTGTCTTAATATTTTTACCATATGCCAAGGTTCCTTAGTATTGTGTGGTAATTGGGTTCTAGGTTAAAGGTGTTATGGCACGGAATGACCTCGCTGCTTGATGAGGGTGATTGGGACGTTATGGATATTATTCAAAGTAGAGATTATTTTCATTTTGGGGAGGGATTTCCTTTCATCCTTTTACTGCATGTGGGTTGGGCACATCCACTTATTATCCAAGATGAAGAGGAATAAAATGAAATTAGATGTAAAATTACAGTAACTATACAGACTGTAACTTTTGGATTCTGGACAGTATTTGATTGGACTTTTCCTGAAGCCCACTAAAATAGAATGCGTTCACTAGCTGTTTTTGATTTTTTTGATTTGATTTTTCAGTGCAGTACAACACAACATATTCTTAAATATATAAATAAATCAAATGTGAAATATGTTCTGTTGGTTGTTTCTAAATAAAAAGGTTCATAAACCTGTTCAGGGGACAAAAAAATAAAATAATACATGCAATGAGTGTGACGTGTACAAAGAATGTTTCCACATTATGCATTAGTGTCTTTTGTGGGTCCAGTAATTTGAGTTTCATGCATTACAATATGCAAGAATCTCATATTTAATGTTATATTTTATTCCATGCAGAGTTTATGTTCAGCTGTTGTAGAAAATTGTTTTCGTGGCATGTTCTATACTATTCTGTTGTGACTGAATATTCTGTCTTGCTTGGATTTTCAGTCTGTATCTATAAAATAACTTCAAATCGCATTACTACATGAAGTCATGATTTCTAACATTTAAACACCAGGCTTATGAAATGAAATAGTATGTGGTTTGAGCTGTTAAGAATCCTACCAACATATGAAGGTAAATCCATGAAACTACCCAAAGAATGGCACCCATACATTTTTAAGCATATTTTCGTCCCTTCTGTATTCTTTTCCATTATTCATAAATGTTAATTTGGCATATAGAAATGTTCGAGCACTCTCACTGGGTGGTCAGGTAAAAAAGAAAATGTCTTTGGACTTTTGGCCCGAATCTCTCAGCATGCTATAAAGCTGACCCTCAGTCTGTGTCTGTGGCCTGGCAGGTGATTATTGATGAATTGAAAGTTTATGCTTGGTGCTCTCTGCTACAAGCAAAGGAAGAACATTGTCATGAGACAGAATTAGTGACACTGCCAGATACTGCTACTCAAAGTACACAACTGCACAATGAGGCACTTATCACCACAGATAAAGAGGTTGGTCCTTTTAAAAGGTATGCAGTGTTGTTTGGGAAAGTAGTTTCCCAGGCATCTGGCGATGGAAGATTATTTGAGTTACTGCTCTCTTTCTATCAGCTCGAACCAGTCTGGCCATTCGTTTCTGACATCTAACATCAAGTAGCAATTTTCACACAGAGAACTGCAGTTCGCTGGATATTTTCTCTTTTCCAGGCCATTCTCTATAAACCGTAGACATGGTTGTGTGTGAAAGTCCAAGCAGATCAGCGGTTTCTGAAATATTAAGACCATTCCCATCTACGACCTGCAATCGTGTCACATTTAAAGTAACTTAAATCAAATTTCTTATCCATTCTAATGTTCAGTTTGAACTTCAGTCCTGACCATCTCTACATGCCTTAATGCTTTGAGTTTCTGCCATGTAATGATTGGATACTGATTATATATTTAAATCTCACAAGCAGCATAACGTGTGTCCCTAATGCAGTTAGTGTATAAACAGTGATATTTACAACCTTGAGTTGTTCTGAATTTCCTGAAATTAATCTTGTTGGGTGATACATGTAATACAAATTAGGTTAACTACTGACAAGAGAGTGCAAAAAGGTTTTGTCTCTTTCTGGTCAAATTACATGTCATTTGTATTTTTCGGAATAACGGTATATTGTTGCATATTGTTACAGCATCCATTAAGTTCTGAGTCTTACAATAGCACTAATGGGTCTTCTGGGAAGGTGCACAGTATTTTGTACAGGACCAAAAAATTATAAAATTGTTAAAATAAGTTAATGGGGTATATTTTTTGTACTCCATTAGTAACGTATAATTTAGAATTTGCAGCACACACGGCTGTAGATTTTGTCTGGAATGCTACATGTCATATATTGCACAAAACACTATAGGGAACAGAGCTGTAGACTATTTTGGACACTACCTTAAGGTTTGAATTATTACTGAATGATGTGAGCATGTGAAGAGCAGATTCCAACATGGAGCTGTTACTCCAGCACCTATCTCAGGGAATGACGGACACAGGCTTAAACATGCCCTGGATGGGACACCTGTCCATCACAGAGGTTTACATTTACCTTCAAGAATGAGCTAAAGTTTCCAAAGCAATCTGGAAAAATGCATACAGAAATTATATTTATTTTCAAGCGAAACTTTTCCTGTTTACTTACACTCTGATATGCCTTCTCTTGTCCGATATGAATTCCTAATATGTTAATGCAAAATGTTTAGTGTGACTTCATTTAAACAACCTTATAATAAACATTTATATAAGTGTATAGAAACAGTGCAAGCTGTTAGTCCAGATGCTGCATAATGCAGCAACACAAACACAATGTGGATGGAGTAATAAAAATGTGGAGAAGGATGATTTTGTTTAGGATGCCTCTTCTTTAGTCTGTAATTCTGAATTTTAGCTTGCATCCTCTCGCTTGTTTGCTTCATCGCAACGTATTTATTTAGCCATGATTTAGCACTTTGGCTGTGTCAAACGGAAAGTTTGATCATTCTGTCTTTTCATTTGTAAATGCAATTCAACTTTACTAAATGGGTTTAGGGTACCATGTGAATTCCTACATAAAGTACACAATTGTACACTGGGAGTTGTTGCCAAATTACTTCACTTGCCAACATGTCTAAGCCATTAATAGCAAACTAGCTAACTTGCTATTAGCCTTAAAATGTAATTTAAAATTTTATTCAAACTGATGATGGACAAGTAGAGACATATTACTTAAAATCATATGCAAGGCACTGCTACATTTAAATAGATATATTTTGAATGTAGTGTATTTAAAATCTAAAGTTGGTGAACACATCAATTAGCTGATTTACACTGGTTACTGCTGGTTTAGCTGGTGAATTCACATGGTCTTTTTGCTCTTGCTTTGGTAAAGTTAACAATGTGCCCCCGAAAGAAAACATGCTGCCTCCAATGAAAGCAGAGTATATTTTAAAATAAGCAGACTTATAATCTTCTCTAATCATTGTATTTAAATATCCTTTGTGTGTATTCAGTAGATTGTTGGATTATGAGGTTGTCTGTGATCATCTCTTCAACCTCCCCTTTCAGCAAAATACAAGAAAATCTTCCCTAGAGCCATTTCTAAATGTGAAGGAATTGTTTGGTGCCTGTACTGCCATGGAAAGTGAGGCTGTCTCTCCTACTCATGTCTCAGCAGCTAATGCTCTCTGGGTGACCTGAGACGACTTTTTCTTTCTTTCTGGTGGGAAATGGAGGAGAGATGGTTAATCCTAGGTCATTTGTCCAAACAAAAGTCAAGTCGAGTCACGTTTTTCTCCCTAAGGCCCTGGATGACATAATGTGGAGGAGGCCATTCCCAGTAGCTGCTCCTTTTAATCAGAGCCAGCTGGGACTAATGCTGCAGGCAGACAGGAAGCGAGAGAAGTGAAGCAGGAAACCAGGAATGGGCATATAGCTTGTATTGCCAGATGAGGCTGGTAAAAGATGGCCCCCTGCCCTCTGAGTGCACCACGGAAAATGAGAGAAATCACAGTAACTTCCTCTCCAGGCTATGAGTTCATCTCCTCCTGTGTAAAGAGACCGTCTACTGAAAAACGTCTAAGTGTTGGACTAATCCTTTAATAAATGCTACAGCAGTAATAGTAGTCAGGTGCACATATGACACCTGGGATATATTAATATTGGTTATAAAATTACAAGACAAATTGATGTCCTGGATGCAGTTAGTAAAATGATTTGGCCGACAATAGTTCATGACGTATGTAATGTGTCTTGCAACCCGCCTACCAATTAATCTTCTGTTGGAACAATCTGTTTAAATAAAGTTAAGCCTCACATTTCCAAGTGCCATAGTGTAATGGAAATGGAATGTACTGTCACCACCAGTGCTGTATAAAGTACCCGATACTCACATGTGAGGAAAAGTAACAATACCTTGCTGAAAAATGAAAAAAAATAATAAACTCACTATTCAGCACAAGCTTGGCAAAGCACCCAACTAACAATGTTAGAAAAGCAAGAAAAAGAATATTTCTATTGGTCTAGGTAGTTTTGAAGATAGCAGCTTCATTGGGATGCCAAATTGACCCTTCTACAGTCAGAACAAGTTTGACTGGGAATGTTTTTTTGCAAGGGCGGCAATAAACCAGTTGTTCGAATCCAAATTTGAAATGTCTGAGACCACTCCTCCACAATATTCACATTTATGCCATTTAGCAGACGCCCTTATCCAGAGCGACTTACAATTAATACAGTCTTACAATCCAAGCAATTGTGGGTTATGGGCCTTGCTCAGGGACCCAACTGTGTCGGAGGTGGGATTTGAGCCCTCGACCTTCTGGTCCATAGTCCAGTACCTCAACCGCTAGGACATCACAGTCTGATACAGTATATTGTTTGTGGTCATTATACTAATGCTAAAATAACAAAACTAATGGTGACCTTAGAATAACTTCTCACAGAACTGCACTACATATTTCAGACAGAATGATTAATCCCTTATTAATTGACAGGAAAATGCTTTACTCAAATTTGGGCAACAGTGACTGCACAAGTTCTTGAAGAGCTAATAGAATCAATTTCTAATAATGTTTACTGCAAATAATATTAATTCAGTAATATATGAATATTTGAATATTTTTTTCATTGTATTGCATTTTAACACTTTATACATTGACTTAAATGCAGTAAACAAAGCATATGTAATTCATTGACAGCACACCACTGGTTTCCACTGAAACTGGAGCGACATCAGCACGACAAAACTGAACCAGCATGCAGCCACTATACACTTACCAGTTTCCCAAATTATTAGCAAGTTTCAGCTCCTGCAACTAATTTTCCTCTTTATCAAAAGGAAGGCAGCTGCAATTACAGATCTGGAAAGAGCTACTGACAGATTTGCAAGAGTGACCTAAGATCTAGGAAGGGTGTGAGTATTGCTGCCTGGAAGTAAATAAATAACTACGTTATCTTAACAAATTAAGACAGTTCTCCTAAGTTTCATGCTGATAGTAGGGTTCTATATGAGTTCTCTGAGATAAGCGATCTCTTCCTTTGGGCTAATGGAATTCATATGATGCAGATCGGGTCCTGATAAGGATTGGACTGCAATGATCCAGTTCAAAAGCCATTGTATGTTTGGATTAATTTCATACGTTGATGCTCAAGTTATTCTGTGGCTATCTACTGTTATCTCCCACTCCCCACCCCAAAGCACTGATCTGTTAATACTGATGTATTAGCATCAGTCCACCACAAGAGGGCATGTGAGCATTACCTCGCCATTAATCCTTTAAATACAAAATGTTTGAAAATGCACATTTTGTTCTACGTCATACCATCCATTAAAATGTATTGTTATGGTTTATCTGTAAGGCAGCAGTGTATTAAGTGAGGAACAGTTCAGGACAAAATGAACCAAACAAACAAAACTAAAGAATATCAGGGAGGTGGAATAGCTATCAGTGTGAGAACCCGTCTCGCCAAACCCGCTATTGAATTAAAAACCCCATTCATTCACAGTCAAAGCTAGCAAAACATGCAAAACATGCTACAAGACAATTATCCAAACATATGGCAATGTCATTAGATTCAACACTTAAGATTAGTGGCACAGTAACACCAAAGTAATGCACCCCTCCTTCTTCCTCTTATGACCTTAACACCCTTCAAAATACTTGGGATGAATTAGAAGGCTGAACAAAAGACAGTGCTTAATATCCAACATTAGTACCAAATAATAATGCCATGGTCATACATTATATGGCCAAAAGTTTGAAACTATGGCAGTTCATACTCTTAGCGCTTGTTTCATAAACAAATGTTAGGAAAATCAGACCATTTTTCTTTAGGTTTCCAAGGTTATGGTTAAGTTGAAGTGTAGGTAAAGTATTACTTAGCTACAGTGATCACTGGAATGAGTGGTAGTTAATAGAAAATCCTCACATGGATAAACAGTAGAGATGCAATGATAAAATATGCTCATGATTCCTCATGATTTCCTTACAATTGTTATAATTTTGAAGTGGAAACAGTGCACATTTTACACGTATAAACAATTGCAGTTTTTTTAAGCAACAACAAACAAAACGATTTTTAAAATTGTAAATAAAATGTTCTATTGTAGCTTCACCATAGGTTAAATAATTATACATTTAGCTTTTCTTTCCGAAGAATAACAATTTTTAAAATCTGTCTTTATTTTTGAAGAAACACGATTCAAAATAATGTGTACTCATTATGCTTAATGTAACGTAGTAGTGTAACATATACACCCCCCCCCCAGTGTACAAAAAGTGTAACTGCATAAGCTGGCATAAACAGTGAAAATCTATATCTTGATAATGCACAACATGACATTTTTAAGTTTCAGTAGTCAAGTAGTTTATCTTTTTATCTGACCTTTTGATTTGATGGAGACATTTGAAAATTGCTTTTTAAAAACGTTTTGACAAAAACTGCCACTTTCTTTTAAAAGACCAAAAAAGACAAATGATTTGCTGTAGGCTCCTGAGGTTAAGGTTAGGTGTAAGTGTAGCATTACTACATTACATTACCACAGATATATTAAACACAGTAGCTAGATAGTATGATGATGAGGCAGGGTTTGGTATTCCTAGATACTATGAAGGCTATATCGTAGAAAAACCAATGTATAAAAGAGGTAAGCAGAAGAGGGCTGGAAGCACTTAATACTAATGGTCTGGATCATGTAGATGCTGGAATCAAAGCCTCACCACTCAGCCTGTGTGTATGAAGTTTGAATATGAGTTTGTTAGCACTTGCTATATCCATATCCGTTTCAAAGTCAATTCCCTTAGACAATGGTACACTTTGTACCGTTCACTGAAATCAATTATCTCTGTGTTCATAGACAGCAGGTGCCATTTTTGGCAAATAATTGTTAGGAATCGTGGGAAGGCACCTCAGCCTTTGTTATTGTACAGCACGTAAGCTCAGAGATGCTAACAATAGCAGGAAATTCACTAGGGTGGAGGCAGTTTGAGTTCCTTAGCCACCGGCTTCCTCCATTGGTTGCCAGCATTCAGAATGAGTTAAAGCCTAGTCTACTGGGAATAAAGAAGAATTTGTGTATGTGAATGTATGTTTTGGATGTTGAGGACCCCATTCTTGTTGGTCATCCATAAATGACCTTTTATGAAACACAAGTTTCCATTGAGCTGTAAGGCACTGTAGCTAACTGCACAGTGTGCCAATTTCATTGAGAAAAAAACTGCAGATAAGACAAGATACAGTTACTGACTATGGTTTGTAAAAGTATTAATGAGATAACCATCTGATGATTTTTTAGAGAGTACATGACTTGTAGTTACTCTTATTTGCCAGCATAGTAATAACCCATATAGATTACCATATCGCAGGTGTACTTTAGATTTCAGTTTACTAGTGTAAGCATTTTAGCATTATATAATGTGGTCTTATATACTCTATATGCCAATAAAAACCGATCACAGTAAGACCACAGTAGGTGGAACATTTACTAAACACAAGAATACAATCAATACATGTTTCAATGAGGTCAGGTTCTGACTCTGGGCAGGACTTGCTGTTCCAATTTATCCACAAGGTGTTGGATGGGGATGAGGCCAGGGCTCTTCATAGGCCAGATAAGTTAAACGGCAAACACAGCAAAACACGTTTGTTCACCAGTTTGGTGTCCATTTTTCATTTTTCAAGTTCGGCCTATCCTCAACAGCAAGCCTGTGCATAATGAAATAGGGGATGGATGGGTTGTGTTGTGGCTACCATTTGGTTTGAGTAGCAAGTTGTGTAAATCTTAAATTAATCTAGTAATAAAAGTGAAAAAATAAAACAGCTTTGAGATAAATGATTCAATTATAATAGATATACAGATATAATATAAGACATATAGAAGATACATTTAAATATATACAATTTAATTTTCGATACAATGTTAATTATGTTTATTACCCAAAAGAGTCTGGTTCCTCTCAAGGTTTCTTTCTCTTAATCTCAGGGAGTTTTTCCTTGCCACTGTCGCCATTGGCTTGTTCATTATAGACAAATAGACTTCAATCTGTGACACTTGTTTATATATCAGTGTAAAGCTGCTTTGTGACAATGTCTATTGTAAAAAGCCCTATCCCAAAGTTTGGAGATATCTAAATGCAATCCATAGTCGATATTTGTTTAGCTCTTTAGAACATCAGTGTGGTTTTTCAACACTCATCGGCCTACATAGTTGTCTTAAGGCCAAGAAATGACTGTTCTGAATTCTCGGAAATAAACGTGAGTAAAGCAGCCACACATTTCCAGTTATTACTCTCACTAAACATTATTCCTACATTGCTAAAGCATTGCTTGTCCAATACTCTTTTATAGAGCTAAAAGTGAAAGGTGCAGGATGGTCTTGTAGGCTTGTTTGGTCACAGTCAGACGGCATTTCTGGTAGTCCTTGCACATATTCGATGAGTGCAATGTAAAATAAACAATGAAAACTTATATTATCATAAATGTATTTGCTGTGTTGCATACATAAAACTATGATAATACTTATTTAAATGGGACTGTAAGTTGTTTTTTGCTTTTATATATACTTGAAACCCCATGTTTAGTAAAGTAAATTATTAAAATAGTAAACTATTACAAAGGCTTTATGAGTCCTATAGCAGCCTAATTTAAATAAATTGACTTGCTACCTGAAACATTAAAACCTCCCAGCTTATACTGGAAGCCTAGCCTACTGGTTAAGGCTCTGCCAAGCTGCCACAGTTGGATCCTTAAGCAAGGCTTTTAACCCACAATTGTAAGACTGTGTAAGTTGTAAGTTGTTCTGGTTAAGGCCGTTTGCTTAATTCTCTAAATCAAACATCTTTTTGTCATTGAATTCTGACGTCATACAGCATAATTAATCAGCTTCAGGTACCATATTGATATGCTTCATTTTTTCCACTTTTTCAAAAAAGCTTTTTATTGCATTATAAATAAGATTTTTAAAATATACATACTTTGCATTATAAATAAGATCTCAAGTTACCTTAGTGCTGAACTTAATATCAACCTTATTTTAATTTATATTACTATTATTTTTGTGCTTGGGTGGTGAAACAGTCTAATACACTTTCCCACCATCACAGGGGTCAGATTTCAAATCGGTTTGTTACATGCAGACGCAATTAGCTGTGTCTGAGGGAGGGGAAGCCAGTCGGTGGAACACTGCAACACAGACCTCTTCCCATTCCCAACCAGGAAAAATCATGGGCAAATGTGCATTACAGTGGCACTCAGATTTGAATGGAATTAAATTTCCCCGTGATACAAGTAGGATTCACATTTTATCGAACCCAAAATTACTGTTTTATTTATGCCTATATTCATATGTATTCAAGGATTAAAAGTATGAATTTACAAAGGAATGTACAATAATAATAATCAATAAATAACTGAAATATAACGATATGAAGTAAGTGAAAATAAAGTGAGCCTTTCCACTGAGGTGAATACCGTTTCATTACTGGGACAGCAGTGCAGAGACTGAGGGGTTTTCTGAAATTGCACCTGTAGACTGATATACAGTAATGATCACTCCCTAGTTTTATTTTTTCTGTTGGGTTTTATGGCGATTGGCAAACTGTATCGGTGCATTATTGCTGCCAACTTGACTGGGTTACTTGGTATTTGGAAGATTGCACCATTGAGTGTTTTATATAGAAATTGTGTTCAAATTTGGGAGGAATAATCAAATGGGCTGCTCGTTGTTTGAATTCTGAAGTTGCACTGTACTAATCTTGAAATGGAAGCATTTATATTAAGCATATTTATTACTGATTCGTATATTATGTTTAACAGAAGAAACCTGCTTGTGTTTTCACTAGACTGGAGTCTCAGATCAGCCTGCTGGAGAACGAGGAATCGCAAATATCAGCCAAAGAGCAACTGCTCAGAGATAGACTGCGTGAAACAGAGAGCTCCATAGAAGACCTACAGAAAGTAAGCTGACCACATCATTAAAATGATAGCGCATAGCAATCCACAACGACTCACAGTTATGCTCCAACCATTAAGCCTGGTTGCCAGCCAGCCACCAGCAAGCATTCAGCATGGCAGTGAAGCATCATGTGAAACAAAAATGTCACAAGAAGAATGTGCGCATCTTTATTTAGATTGGGATAGAACAGCAGCACTTTTCATTTTCATCCAGGCCATAATCAAGTCAAAACCACAGACTTTGCTCTGTGTTTACATGCATGCCATCTGTGTGGTACTGTTTCAAAAACTGAGTTTGTCTTTTCTTTCATTTGCAGAGTTTGCAGAACCAGGATGGAGGTACATTTAATAGTTCTTATTATGTAGCAAGGAAATACTAGTTAATATGTGTTAAAAAAGTAAATATAGGTCTAGCATAAAGTGTCTGTGTGTTCATGTTTATATTTCTACCTGGTTACATTCCATTACTAGGTCTGCATTGTTGATATAAGGAAATTAAGTGAAGGGTAAAATAGGTGAAATATGGTTTCATGGATCTTTAGGCAATTTGTGAACATTCTGTGGTTTTACAGTAAGATCTGACCAGCCATATAAATGAACTGAATTAAATAGACATGAAAATCCGAGATCTGATTTGACTTTTTAGGTCTGACTGAACCCATCTGAAACGAATAATTATGTGATAATGACTATCTTAGAAAGTGTACTACAGTTGGTAATAAACTTGAACACAATTCATAACTGATGTAAAGAGCTGGCTGTGATTTGAGATGTGTGAGCATAGACTTAAAACATTTTAAGGTTAGACTTCTGTTAGGTGTATAACAAGCATGAAAGAAGGTTGGGAAAAGGTTGGCGATACGCAGTACTGGAAAGAAGAGAGAGCAGCTTCCACATTCAAAACATTTCACGACACGACATTCAGCAAGAAAACACATCTACCGAAAATATCAGCTTATTAATTTCTACGTTGTTGTGAATGTTAGCGTCAGCATTGTCTGCTATAGCTGACTGATATCCAGTGTTATGGGGGTTTGGCATGCATATATGTTGCAAATTCTCTCAAGTAAAATGTGTAATATGTTAAGTTGAGATATTTTATGATATTCAGATATAAACTGAGCAAAATGGACGCTACAACCATTCAGCAATGATAAACAACACATCAGCTCAGACAGGGTTGCCAGATCTCAAGACAGTAAGCATCCAGGTACATGGAAGCAAGCCCAAAAGGTAATACTTGGCTTAAGGAGAGAAAAAAAACTTGCATAAATACTGTAGAGAGGGAGACATGATGAGGAAGCAAGGCTAGAAAGCAACTACACTTTAGAAACTAGCCCCAAAAACCTGTAAGCTGCAACCACCCATATATGTAAGTGACTTTATGGAAAAATAAGCCGAAGGTCACTTTGCCCTTTGTCAAAGAGTGCAGAGAACAAATATTAAAATGTTTAAAAGAAAAGTCAGATAGGCTGAAAAGAAAGTTGTGATAGTAGTACCGGTAAACATGTTAAACTGTCGCCCTTGCCGTTACTTTAGTATTATGACTGCAGTGCAAAACTAAAGAAGATAGTGTCAGACAAACTTCTCCTTTATCTTCTTTAATTAAGCATAAAAAATCCAAATCCTAACAATGCCTCCCCAATTCTGTTAAGTCCCTTTCATGTTCCAGCTTTTTAAAGTGTCCATGTTTGCACCAATGTGATAGTGATGCTGTAGAAGAATCTACTGGGCCGCAGTGTAAACATACATAAAAACACACCAAACATCCCTTGGCTCATTTCCCTCTTGCCTCAGCTTTACTTTTGAACTCTACACACAAGCCATTGACTTTGTTTTTGTGTAGAGTGATCCACCTTTTCACCAGAATCCCCCCATTGCGGCAGAGCCATTGTTACAGCTTAATCCACGCACCCTGTTTTTGCTGTTTAAGCACCAAACCGCTTTTAATAATGAAACAGAAACAGAGGGAGAGAGATAGTAAGTCAATATAGCAAGAGAGGAAAGGGGTGGGGGTGGGGTCTACAGAGGGACATGGATCCAGTTTTGTCCTTTCTGCTCTCTACCCTACAGATGCCGTGAATCGAATCCCTTCCCAGATCCCCAAGCTCCCTGAACTGAACTCCCAGAATCTGGCCATGGCTACTGGGGATCGCCAGCACACAAGACAACCTGGTAAGTCATCAATTGGGAGGAGCAAGGGTGCTGCTAGGTACAGAGACACCACAATAAAGACATCCTCACTCAGAGGTTTAGTAAGGCTCAGATTAAAAACACATTAGGATTAAAAACATTGCTGCACCTGTGACATAGCATGTGGTAATGAGAAGGGTGAGGAACAAAACCAGGTGTATAATAAAAACGACATGCTCTCCGGAAATGGTTTTTGGAAAACTGGTGTGGTAGACATACAGTCATAGATCATTTTATTAGGTACACATGCTTGTTTCTGCACCTATTGTCCTTTTAATAGTTCCACTTGTTGTTGCAGTTTGTGGAACTGTGGAACTAATAAATCATGTTTTTACAGTTTTTACAGTACAGTATTTGCTCAAGCCGATATATGATAGTATTTTTTTTTATTATTATTTCTGTCACGTATTCTTTTTTCTCAGTTTTTTTCTTTATACCTTCAGACATTACAGTACTTTAAAACAAATGCAAGCTGGATATTGTTACATGTAGTGCATCTAGCCCTGGAGTGTGACTAAGTGTGGAATATGGGAGCTCTTGGTGAGGCACAACAAATAAACACCTGGAGATTGTGGTGTAACATGGCCAAACTTGGGTAATAACCCGGCTGAGAGAATACACAATATCATCTCATTAGAGGCAGGGTACAAACAAGTGTGGTTCAGTCGGTAGAGTACTGGTTTCTAATCTTGAGGAATATGTGGAAATGATTGTCTCTTTATTATTATGTCCCAGTCCCTGTCCTGAATCCCCATCAACTGTGTTTGATGTTCTGCCTTGCCAAGGACCTCTACCACCCATTAATTGCAGTACCTCGAGCTGCTGGATTTATGTTAGTGCATGCAGACTAGGGTTGCCTCTGCATGACAAATATGGATTGCATTTCTTATGGTTTCATCTTGATTACTTAAAAACAAGTCCTTAAAGCTATAAAATGAACCAAATGGTGTGTAATCTTACTTCCTATTTTGAATTGTTTTATGTTCATAATAATTTCTGTCAGCTTATTAATTTATATTATATATTTATAAATTATAGCTGGCAAGGAAAAAGTAGATGTAATTTTTGTTTCGGACTAATCCTAACCCCAAAGTTAACAGCTTGCCAAGCCGAAATAATGCACAACCCATCACACTAAAAATTAACCCACCCACCTCTGCACTCTCCCCCATGTCTAAAGCACTGTACGCCATGGAGATCAGCGTTGAAAAGGACAACAGGACAGGAGACACCAAGATCTTGTCTGCTTCACGTGTCAGCCCTGAAGTTGCCCACCAGCGGGGTGTCAAGGTATATGATGATGGACGAAAGGTGATCTATGAGGTGAATTCTGGCAGTTCCACCACCCTGGAGAACGGTGTGCACCCATGGAGCTCAGATGAGGTGGAGGAACTGATGCAACGCGTGGGCCAGGCACGCCAAAGACCAGATGGCGCCCGTGTTGTTGTCACACCGGCTGAGCATGGCATCCGAGAGCAGAGCAACACCACGCCCAAGGAGGTTACACTGAATATGGAGCCGATGCAAGAGCACCATAGCTATGAAGCTGAGATGACACGTGCACAAGGGCACCAAAATCACAGCAACGAGAAAGGAGGCGAGCACCAATTCTCCGAGGGTGAGATGTCCGAAGTGCCCGAGGCTACAGCGGACAAACCTGTCACCATGATCTTCATGGGCTACCACAGCGTGAACGACGACGAGGAGACCAAGAAGCTGCTGGGCTTCGATGGCACCATCAAAGCTGAGATAGTGCTGATCGACGAGGACGACGAGAAGTCCCTGCGTGAGAAGACAGTCACAGATATCTCCACTGTGGATGGGAACGCTGCTGACCTCGTCTCAGGACGACCAGCATCCGAGGCCACTGAACTCTCCTCCGAGGGAAAGGACGAAAGTTCGTCCAAGGACCCACCACCACCCACAGGTACCGAAAAGAAAAAACGCTGCCAGTGCTGTACTGTCATGTGACCTTCTTTCTTCCCACCTTCAAAACTTCTCTTCTTTCCTGGAGCACGTTCACCAGTGCTCTGGCTCCCTTTCAAAACCAAAACAAAATGCCTCACCTTGTTACTAACAGCACCCTCCAGTTCTGTGATGTGAGAAAAGCACATCACTGTCTTCTCTGTCCTACTTTCCACAGAACGGCCAGGTCTCAAGATGCAGAGCTGGATGTTCAGGGAGGGTTGTTTGGAGAAGCAGGGAGGGATCTAATTCAGCGTAACATTTGTAATTCAGTAGAACTTGTTTCAATGAACACCAGTTAGGTTACCTATAATGTGACAAACAAGCTCAGTGAGGAAGGGCTTACAGAGGTGATTGCATTGTATGTCCATAAAATCCAACACAGTCTTGAAGGTGGACATCCCATTGTAATCATGCAGGGCAGTCTTTGATACTTTTATAAAGCTTTACTAAACTGCTGTAAAGGAGTTTTGATTCAAGTTTACTGTTCATGGATATGCATCTGATCCACCAGTGAGGTTGATATATGGATATGGAAAAATAGATCTATCTAGTCAGTTCATGTTGTTCAGTGGCCTTATAACATTGTTGAACCTTCACAATCATATGTTACATTTATGACATCCGAGAACTCCAAACTGGATCAACAATCAACAAGTGACTTTCACAATCTCAGCTAATTTCAGTGCTGGATGTGAATATGAAAACGTCTCAGATTTCTATCTTGCACAATTTAGAAGTACTTGACTTCAAAACACTAGTGCATTTATGTAGTGCTTTGTAGAAATCTTGCAAACAATGATTCTTCACTTCTTATATATTGGCATGTGTTGCAGGAATTGAAGGCATTCCTGTCTTCATTGTCGAGTGTCACTAGCCGCACATGGGTGCCTACTACCGTAGCTTATATGGAAGACTGCAGTACTTGCACCCTTCGCAGCAAACATACTAAACCGGAGTTACAAATTAGATGAGCAGTTAAATACTAGTCTTTCACATGGGTGAAAGTAGCACCTAGGTGGAATTTGATTTCACAACCTACCAATGAATAATTCACCATCTTAACCACTGAGCTTCTACTATCTATCTGCCACCAACCTGGAGGGGTGAGTACTGATGTGCCTCTTATGAGACTACCACATCATTTCAGACTGTCCCACCAACCTGATGGTGATGTGGCACCTGTTGCTGTCTCCACTGCATACAAACTAGGCTATTTAAATGAATATTGCACACTTTTCCTAATTCCCAGTCACGAGTGCAGGATAAAATATGTCTTGTAATTCATTCTTCTCTGTTTACATAAACAATTTGAGCTCTTCGAAAGATGGCAGCACAGCTGTTTTATAATGGACTGTCTTAACAGCAACTTTGGTAGTCTATTGATGCCTATTTGTGACATGAATTGTTATGGATGGGCTTTATGTATGCTATCGAGTTGATGCTTTGGCTGAATAAGAAAAGGTCACTGAACAAGTAAACTTTATCAACAAGGCAGTCTTCGGATCTGAGCCAAATTGCCTTAATAATAATTTCCTTACTAAGTCTGAACAGCATAATGTGTGAGTTTACGTGTCTACTGAGCTGGCTCCTCTGCAGAGGTACAGCCTGAGCTGACATGGCACTAATCAGTGCCAATTACTACCAGCTGCATGCTTAGAAGTGTCTTTTTGAATATCTTTATTACCATATAAGACCAGTAAACAGTAAATGTGTGTCAATCCATGTGTGATTTGAAAGATAGCAGAAGAGAATGGTATTCGCTGAAAGAAGCAAAAGAATGAAACAGTAAAATGAGAAAGTGAAAGACAGCTGAACAGAGAGCAAATGAAGCTGAGTACAGACAGCTGAATAGACAAAACAGGCAATCTGAGAAGTACAAAGAGCTGTAAAGAAACTTAAAGACTCATGTAGATACGTTAAGAGTTAAGATATTTAAAGCAATCTAAAGAATTGTTGAAAGTCCTGAAGAGCCCTGACGTATATCCAGTTACCACCCCCAACCATAGCTAACCAACAATGCTGTACTGCCATGTGACTTTCTTTCTTCTCCCCTTCAAAACGTCTGGAAAAGGCTCCACCTGCCTTTCAAAACCCAAACAAAATTCCTCACCTTGATACTAACAGTTCTGTGGTGAGAGAAAAGCACATCACAGAGTTGTAAAGAGATCTAAGAATAAATCATAGGAGTTATAGAGAATGCTAAAGAGATCTAAAGGGGTTCTGTAAGTGTAGAAACGTAGAAGGTCATTTCAAGGGACAGATTGTTTACGTTTGTACCTGATGGATAGCCAGAAACCGAAAACCAATATTATTTAAGTTTGGATGACCCGGTATGGTCTTAGCTTTAGACTGTTGGTTTGCTTCCCTATTTTCTCATTTTGAAGCAGGGATTGTACCTATTGTAACTATTGCTACAATCTTAGAGTCCCAGTTGATTCCCTGGTACAATTCCTGGTACAAACGTCTTCACATGTGTATGACATATTCGTACTGTACATACATGAATAACACATTATTATATATACAAATAATATTTCATCTAATTGTGATTCTGATTAGAAAAGAGGTATGTCCACTTTGGGTATCAGTCTGTGTCTGGGTCCTTACACCACCAGCTGGACACATAAGTCGTGGTGAAACAAAATCCTGCTTTAAATAAAAGCCCTTGGTGCCGACAATGAAACATTTTTTGCAATATTGGGAGATGCCATCAGCAAACTAGAATTTGTTGCAAACTGATAAATACTTGAGGTTTTCTAGTACATCAGCTTCTCAAAACCCAACAATGCAGAATTTCAAAACAGACTATCACCAGCAAATCATTTTCTAAGCGGTTCAATAAAGGATAGACTCCATCAGATCAGTAGCAAGCCCTACTGTGTTTTAATCCACAGTATTGCCTAGGCATTAAATAACGTGAAATTATTAGGAATCAAATATAAAACATAAATGTCTATAAACAAAAAATGACTTTAATAGAGTGTATACCAGGAGTGTATTTATAATGCACGTCTAAATACCATCCAAAGTAGATTATTTATTTACAATGATTCATCATAAGGTCCAAATGACTGAGATCACTAGTAAAAATGCTTTTATTTTGAATTTAATACAATATGTTTAATAACAAATAAGAATTTATTAGTATTTGGTATGCATGTTCCCCCTTTTGCTGTAACGACAGCAATGTATGAACAGATATGTGTCTTTAGTTCAGTTCCAGTTAAAAGATGGATGGGATTTAGGTCAAGGGACTGTGGCTTTGAAATGTGTTTTGGGTCATTATTCTGCTTCTGTATGAATTCTCCACAAAGTTTAAAACAAGAATTTACACTAGTGGTCTCATACTTTTGGCCCCCACTGTACATCCTCTTCTATGTCATGAACAATGGTCACTTGAGTCACTTGTGTTACTCTATCTGATAAAAGTAATTAAACACAAAAAACGTAGTTCTCAAATTGTTTCTCGCTAAAACATGCGACTGGTATTTAAGAATTATAGACATATGAACTGTATTTATTTGTGGTTTCATTAAGGAATGGGTATGCCTTGCTGTAGGCACTGTAAATATATTGCAGTTATAAGATATAAGATACACTTGTTTTCATTAAAGAGTAGGGCAAAACAGATTAAATCCAGCGTGTTTATTTTATTAGACATATTAATGAACTGCAATGGCAGTGTGTGGACATTTCGAACATCAGGGTGAAAATTCACAATTTAACCTCTATATATGTACACACTGAATTTTATAAATAAAGTGTAAAAATGCATCTATAGTTATATTTATGGTTCGAAAATGTTGTAACCATCGTCGCTGTTTGTCATCACTAGAGACACTGCCAAATGTGAAAACCATAAAGCTGCCAATTTGGGTTCCACTTTAGAAAACCCAAATACTGACCTGTATGTGTAAAAGTGATTGATACAAGATGTGTTGTAGATTCTTTACTATGCCTCTGGTTCATTCATTGTAGCAAATAAAGCATTTATATACTAGACTTTAATTTTCATGATAAACCATTCATTAAGAGATTAACTCTGGTTTAAGTCCTGTTGTGCTTTGAGGAAACTTGTTTCGATGCAGAATGCATAATATCGTACTGCCAAATGCAAGTCTGAACCCTCAGCATTAATGATGCAGCCATGAGATACTGCTCTGCTTTCTAACTGAGATTTTGTTGTATTTTTGTAAACTTGAAATGTAATTTTTTTAACTGTTTCCATATTACAGTTGCTTTTTGAAAAGGTAACTACTGTAAACACGCTGTGCATCTCTCTCTATCTCTCAACCTTCCTCTTCAGTCTGGACTACCAACTGCCATGCTGTAATAGTGGCTTTTCCTGCCTTTGTATGGTACAACATACTCCAATAAACAGCATTTTCACCTGGCCTGTCGTCTGTGCTATTCTCTTTTCTCTAACTCAGTCTTCCAACACAGGGCACTACTGTACTAGCTCTCTTTCTCCATTCTGGGGAGGCAGCACTAACATCATGTAGACCTTTCCTGCTTTCTCGTACTTCCTCCCTCCGGACTGCATGCTCACACGGAACTAAGCTCATGCCATCAGACTACCACACTCATAACCAAAGACTAACTTCGCTTGGAGCCACTTATATCCGATCAAGGATGTTTGTGGGGGTAACCTTTCAGCCTCAAAACTCATTAATATACCACTGAAACAACATGTAACAGATGTTATGTATTAGAAATTTGATTTTTTTTAAATACAATTATAGCACATCACACAGGTAGGTGTTAACTAGAATGTAGACTTTGGGCTGGTATTTGGACTATTTGGGTACGCAACAACAGAAATGTTCATTTTTCTAAAAAGGGAACAAAAACAAGTGGAAAGTTTAATTTTGAGAATGAAGAAAGGAACACAATTACAGAATCTAGTTTTTTACATATACTGTAATGGTGCATTATAGCAACCAACTGGACAAGATTATTTGAAAGCTTTTTGAGTGCTTTTTAATGATCCTACTAATATAATCTATTCAAGACAACTAATGTAAAGTATAGGAATGGGACAAAATTGTGACAAAGAACCAAACATAATCAGTTTCAGATGGATTAATGAGAGTAGCTGGATACAACAGGGTTTGCAATGCATTTTTGATGGTCAATGGCAAAATTACAGAATCGAGGTTAATATATATTTTTCCATTGGATGGGCAGATTATTCCTCAAATCACGTGTGTACATTTCCCAATTATATTCCTAGAAACAAAGGGCTGCATCCAAATAAATAAGAAGGGCATGTGGCTCTAGGTGCAGTTTATGAACAAAAATAGTAATCTAACAAACTAGTTTAAAAGTTACTCAAATATATGACCTTGAGTCAATCAATACTTATGTATTTTGAGGACCATCATTCAAAACCACAACTCTGTTCCTTCTCAGTGTTGCCGAGGCCACTATATGCTACAGCAAGAAATTTCTCACTGAGACAAAAGAACACGTTTGTCAATACAGCTCCTGTAACTGGTGATATTGTAGTTTTTCCATGTTTTCACTTAGCATTGTTTGAATCTCAGGCTGGACTTGCAATGTGATAGTTGGCCAGTTTGTGTTTACAGATCCCTGAGATAGACAGGCTCCCTGTCCAGGGTGTACCTCTGTATGTACCCAGTGAATACTATGGGACTGCTGTAGCCTAGCGGTTAAGGTAATGCACTCTGGACCTTATGGTCCAGGGTTCAAATTCCACCTCTGCCAAGCTGCCACAGCTGGGTCCTTAAGCAAGACCCTTAGCCCACCATTGCTGGAATTGTAAGACTGTATGAGTTGTAAGTCGCTCTGGATAAGGGCGTCTGCTAAATGCCATAAATGTAAAATGTAATGAATATACTTTGGACCTCCCTCAACCCTGTACTACTGTGTCAAATGTGGATAAAACTGCATAGGAACAGCTTTGGTAAGACATTCTGCCCTGACTGTCTCATGGCTGTCTCAATTTGTGGACTGTGGTAGCCTAGTGGTTCAAATCCCAACTCTGACAAGCTGACACTGTTGGGTGCCTGAGCATGGCCCTTAACTGTATCTAACTATAGGTCGCTCTGGATAAGGGTGTCTGCTAAATGACATAATTGTAAATTTAAAGTTTGTGGTATGTTGGTTGTAGCAGTGCATTTTAGTCAAATGTATAGTGAGAATTCAGTCACTGCCTTAAATCCAGTATACGTGTATTTGGACCGAACAAATACTTCTTATTTTCTGTAAGAAAAACATGAACATGAATTTATTGTCCAGGGTACAAACATTGAGATTGAAACTGGCATATGCTTTTAAGTAATTCACATGTTGGCACCCAACACAAGTGTAATACAATTTCTTTGGTTTGATTTTGGAAGGCTGTATATACAGACTGCACTGTTATCTAGTCTTTTCTATTACATCCAAAAATGATTTAAGCGAATATCCCTGTGAGGACCTGATTTAGGATTATCACTTTAGATTTTTTCACCAAATTCAATAATGCCCACATCCATTTTACGTCGTTTCTACTTAAAGGACTTAAAGGACTTGCTACTCAGAACTGATTGCTAATTGCTATATGCATAAGCCATACGTAGACGGGATGCTGTCTGCTTGCAATTTGGCCATGTTATCAAGCCCAGTGAATTCCGGCACTTAAAACACATTAAATCTTATTCACCACAGGAAGTTCTCTCTTTTGTCAGGTTATTACTCACAGCATGACTATTGACAATGCTTGATCACTCCAGGAACTCCTGCTGCTAGCTACACCAATTATAAAGAATCAGAGTGAGAACACACCTGAAATTTGGCTTTCAGTCTGCAATTACAGCAAAATGAATATATAATATTATTCCAGATAAACTTGCATCAGTAAAGTCAACACAAAAAACAATTTAGTGGTCCTGATGCCTATAAAGTGCAGTTCTCACACCTATAGAACTATAACACTTTTAAGGCTAATAGGCAAAAATATGTATATATATAATGTATAAGGTAAATATTTTGTATGACACTTTTATCCATGTACACCTGAAAGATAATTCTCAAAAGGCTCATTTTTACAGAAAACAATAATGGTAGAACACATAAGACATCTCAGACATCATAGAAACACTGTTATGATACTGATATATTACGCTATATTAACAGGAATCATTGTTCTAGTTAGTTAGCTAGCCAATTATAGCTACTACTTGCAACAAATCTATTGAGTATGCTAGCTAATCATAAATTACCCTTATGTTAGCTACAAGCCATTACTGTTCAAGTTGAGTACTGACTCAGCTGCGCTATCCTAGCGGTTAAGGTACTGGACTCTAGACCTGATGGTCCAGGGTTTAAATCCCAACTCTGCCAAGCTGCCACAGTTTTATCCTTAATCAAGGCCCTTAATCCAACATTGCTTGGATTGTAAGACTGTACGAGTTGTAAGTCGCTCTGGATAAGTGCTGTAAATATAAATGTATATTGTCCTATAAAAACACATATCAAAAATCCAGTTTTGCAGGAATGCTAATAACACTTATGAATAGTTGAGCATCACACATACACATATATCTGGATTCTCCCTGCACTTCACTCATTTACTCATTTAATATTTTTTAATCCAGTCTACTGGTTAGCTTAAAGCTGCACTCATTACCTTAACATAAACCATATACCACTAGACAATAAGGATTATGAGTGTGATTGCGTGTGTCACAGTGTGTGTGCATGGCTGGAAGTTGTCTCTTGTACTTTTGTGTATTGTGATATGCTGTTTGCTATGCAACGTGAGATACTGTGACCAAATGGCCTTGTATGTGCAAGCATACACGAATTAAAGCCTGATTCTGATCATCTGATTCTAACTGCACTTCTGTAAGTGAATCATAAAATTCAATCATGATAAAATAATTAGAAATCAAACAATTTCCTTTTTGAGGTTTTAAATGTTTTATATAGATGCACGTGTTTTTACCAAACAATGGCTAATTGTGCAAAATAGGCCAGCACTATATCCATAGTCAGAGAGGTGTGTTTGGATTTTGGTACAGAGATAATCGCCTAACTGACTGATTCAGCTAAACTAGAGTTGCTCTGGTACAGAACTGGAAACTAATCTGATCATTGTCGATTAATGTATTTACATCAACCCTGTTGTCAAAACATTTATTGCAGATTTCAGCCAATGCTGCTTGCTCAGATCGTACTTATGCTTTCTTGTTTTAGACAATAATGTATTTTGGCCGTACATAGCATTTATGGCATTGTCTGCTATATCTGGAGGTTTTGGATATACTCAAGAGGGTGCATTCTCATCTCTGATTCCCTGCCTATTTTGCCAACAACTGAAAAAGCTGAACAATGCTTTGAATGCAGTATTTTTTATTTTCTGTAATTTAGATTTCTTGCCTGAGCATGTATGTAATGCCTATGCCACTATGACTATTTTTTGCCAAGCAGTCATCACATGCACGAAAGTCACTGGATGTATGATTTAGAACCACTAACTTAACCAAGCGCATGTTTCCAGTGTGTGTGTCCATATATACTGCTTACAAAAATTAGAGGATACTTCAAACTATGCAGTGCAGCGCACAGTCTATGATGACCATGTCTTCCTATTGCTACCCCCAAGCCTGTGACATGTGAAACAGCAGGGAGCACTCAATTGTTTGTAATTTACTAGCAAATTAACTAAATGGCTGCTTCTAACATAGCTAGCAAGCTAGTCGAGCATTTTGGTTATACATAGGTGGTTGTTCGGTTATTCAAAGTGTACTTTACCAACTGCAAGTCTGTATGAATCAGCACTAGGCTAAAATGAGCAAAATGAACACAATAAGACCAACAATACTTCCTGTTTTATGCAGTCAGCTATGACTGGCCTTTTTTCAAGTAAATGCTCGAGGTAATATGGCCGTAACACTGTTTACAGAAAGATATATTAACTCTATTTTGTGGGGGAATCCATGATCAGGAACATGCTAGTACTAGAGTGCGGCCCCTTTCGTGGTGAGACAGTGTGGGCCAACTTCACCACCAGTTGGTTTCGTAGTTGTTTCGCTGTGGATTTGGTTCTTGGTGTTAATTGGTCTATGCCTTTACCTCCCAAGAGGATTCCCTTTTTTCTGACTCTGAGTTCCCCAGTTATGGGGCTTGGGTTAGCATTAGCATGCACCTAAGCAGGTGTGCCCCACATGACATGGACAGCTGATTTCTTTGAGTAGGCACAACTTGCCTAACTGGAAGGCAGACTTGGAGTGCTGACTAAAGCAAACTCAGTCTGCTGAAGGTCATGTATTAGTGCATGGTGTTATTAGCACCATCTGTGACTCTGAATCACAAGACAGTGAAGGGCAGCTCAACAAGAAACTCTTAAACGAATTTAAGTTAATACAATGTAATACGATTGTTTGTGTGCCTTGTTAATTTTCCCAGAAGCCTAAGTAAGCAAATGGGTTCAAATCCCACTTCTGCCAAGTTGCTACAGTTGGGTCCTTGAGCAAGACCCTTAACCCACAATTGCTTGGATTATAAGACAATATGAGTTGTAAGTCGCTCTGGATAAGGGTGTTTGCTAAATGCTGGAAAAGTAAATGTATACTTGAATCATCCTCCTTATATATATATATAT